>CAUYUJ010015060.1:1463557-1481057 GCA_963575745.1 Prorocentrum cordatum
TCACAGATTTCGGCCATCAGCCTTTGCCGAGCACAACAGAGAGGCAGTGGAGGCAGTCGCGCGAAGATGGAACGCAGCGCCCGACCCTCTGGACGGAGGCCCCCCGCACAAGCAGCTGGCGGCGGACGTTTGGGACCTCTTCCGCCAGAGAGACCCGCTTGACAGCGGGGCGCCATGGGAAAGAACGACAACACAAAACAAACAAAAACACACAAAAAACACTTCGACTCCCTGGAACAGGGCAGCACACTGCTCATTGTGGCAGGCCCTCCTCGGAGCAACTTATCCGCAGCGGGACAGTTCGCTGGAACCGACGGGCTGGCTGGCGCCCAGTCCTGCTGCTTCTTTGCAGTCCCAGTAGCCTGGTACCTGGCAAACAAACGAAGGCCCGACCTCGCGATCTTGGTTTTGGTGGAAAATGTCGCCTCCATGCCCGCGGCGCACCGCAAGGCCATATGTGCAGCCATGGGGGGCCTGAACCCCGAATGGGCGGTCAAAATGAACGCAGGGGGCGCGGCCGCCAGCCCGAGAGAAAGGCTCTGGCTCGGGAACTTTCCACCCCCAATCGACGCCAACTCCTACCCCCGTCTCCCCAGCCCCTGGGAACCAATGTGGGTTTTCATGCCAGACGGAAGGATCCCCTCCTGGATGCAACCAGGGCCCTCCCAGGAGACCCAGACTCGATCCTCCCGAGTAGCTACCAGACCCACCTGCTCTACCTCCTGTACGACGAGGACAGCAGCCTGAGATGATTCCTCAGGAACCCGAATGAGCTGAAGCACGGGGCGCGAGGTGGGCTCGCAGAATGCGGAGCCGAACGGCGCTTCCCTGGATGCACGGAAGGACTGACCCTCGTGATGGCAGGAAGGGAGAGAGAAAGCCCCGCCGCAGAGGCCAAGGTCAAAGCTTGGGGGAAGTGGCTCGTGAAGGAAGGAAGGGCACGCGGATTGAGGCCCCCCCCGGCCGACGAAAGAGCGAGAGCGGTCGGCCTAGCCCGCTATTACCGAGCGCTCGGCATACAGGACAGGGCACTCTGCGACGCAGTCGGCATCCGTTTTGACCCTCGCTGCCCACAGTGAAGGATAGCATCCGCGTTCCGGGCATGGGGCAGGAGATGCCCAGGAGGAGAGACCAGCGCACCGGCCCCTGCGCGTGAGCAGATAGCACGGGGATGGGGAGCAGCAAGATCTTACGCAGGGATGGGGCGCAGCTCAGGGAGCTTCCCCTCCCGGACGACCTTGCAGAGCGGTTGTTCCAGACGGGCGGCCTTTCCCCCAGGTCGCCGCTCCCCTAGACTCCGCGGAGGGCCCCAGAACGCTTCATCAGGCGCTGGGGTCCCCACCCAGGCACCAGCTGGTCCCCGGGCCCCGTGCCCGGGCCTGGCGAACCGCCTGCCTTGCCCTTAATTCAGCCATCGAGGCACTTAGTCGGCGCAAGTTTCGCGGCCCTCGGAGCCTATGGAGTCTCCTCCACTTTGGCCCCTGGAACCAGCCCGCTTGGGACACCCCCTGCGGCGCGCGCACCCTTGAGGGCCTGATCCACGCACTCGACGCCACCCCCGCCAGCAACCTCCCCAAGCTAGTCAGTTGGAGCGTTAGGTACCTTCGGAGCCGCACTGCCGCCAATAACCAAATTATGCACGCCGTCTTTACCCAGACGACTATGAACAACCGCATCGGTCTAGCACAAGAAACACATTGGTCCGAGCACGAAACCGAGGTCTGGAGAACCATGTTCCCGGCACGCACCTTGGTTGCATCTCCGGGCTACCCGGGGCCTGCTGGAGGACTCGCCGGGGGAGTTGGCATCCTTCTCCCCCGCTGCGTCACCCTCCTGGGGCAGGGGGAGATTGCTCAGGGATGCGCCATCGCTGCCATCGTCCGCCAGGGAGAGCACAGGTTTCGGGTCGTCTCAGTTTACCTCTCCCCATCAAGAACGGACGAAACACTCTCCGAGATCGCCAATGCGACCGAGCGATGGGAACACCTTGACGCCTTCTGGGGTGGCGACGTCAACGTCCAACTCGAGGACCCACGGGACGGAGAGGTTGAACCAGTCGCGCTTCTACAAGACGTTCTGGCCAGCACCGGCTCCACGACAGCACGCGCGTCTGGCCCCACCAGAATCGACAAAGACAACGAAGCACAAATAGACACGCTTGCGTGCCCAACTCTCCAGGCCTACGCCTACGAAGTGCGGAAGCCAACGCTTTCGGACCACGCTCTCCTACTCCTGGGGCCTCAAGGGGTCCGCAGGGCCCGACGGAGCAACGCCGTGAAGGCGGGCGACCTCAGGGAACTTCCCACCTCCGCGCACGCTGACCTGAGGCAAATTCTCTCCTATCTGGAACTCACCTTCGAGGTTCCTGCCATCAACCTTACAGGACTCATCCAGCCGCTGGACTGGGTTGGGCCCGCGAGCCCCGGGGGGGTCCCGGACAGACACGTAGATAATGACGACAGCGAGATCATCGTCTACGACAAGCACCAGGCCCCCCCCCCCCCCAGCTCCTTGAGGACAGCGCTGGCCCCATCCCCCCCGTTCTCCCTACGCTCATTCGCTTCGGGAGACGCGCGCTATCCGCCGCCTTGCAGGACTGGTGGAAGAAATGTAAACAACAACACGGGCCTCGCCGGGCCTCCTCCTGGCGGCCGCCATACAGAGGAACGTGCCGACACGGCCGGTGGGCGCCCTGGCTGCGCGGCTGCATGAGCATGGGTGGGGCGGACAGGACCTGGCCCCCGAAGCAGCCGGTGGTTGGCTCCGAAGGTGGGGCGCAGAGACAACCCAGAGGAGGGCCTCCATGCTGACGCCGGCCCAGAGGGGTCCGGGCGCAGAGCGGGCCTCCCTGGCCGCCCACTGCAGAACTGGAAGGGGCATCTACAAGAAGACCCACGCCATCCTGGGAGCCCGCGACACCTCAGGCTCTTGGCACGATAGGCCTGAGCATGTCGACCGCGTCCTGTGGGACAGTCGCAGAAAGATTTGGCACGCTGCGCCCCCCCCCCCAGGCTCAGCCTCGCGCCTCCTCGACCACTACTTCTCCCAGCACCCTGGCATAGTCGCCCCCAGCAGACCCCGGCCCAGGTGGGGCAGGCTCGCCTCCATCGCTCTCACCCCCAGCGGAAGCGCCCCGGGGGTTGACGGGGGGCCCTGCGAAGCCTACCACCCCGGGGCCAGGTTCGTCGCCTGCCTCATGGCACAGGCCTGGCACGCCGCGGAACTCAAATCCGCCCTCCTGGACGCCGTGCTAGGCCCGTCAGTCGACCTACTTGTGTGGATCGGCAAGAAGGCCGGCGCGGAGAGCCCTACGACATGAGGACGCTCCAGCTGCCAACATGCCTTCGACGGCTTTACGGGGCCACCCTTGCCGATCTGATGGGCCCAGCGGTGGAGCCGCTCCCGAGCCTGAACCAGGCTGCCAAAAGAGGAGGGCAATGCGGGCCCAACATCGCCAAGGTCACCAGCCACCTGGGGTCAGCCCCCAAGCCCCCCACGGATCCATGTCCTGCCTGGCAGGCGCTGCTTGGCAGACACGCGGACGCCGTTGAAAGGTTCATCGACGTGGCAGCCTCTCAGGTCGGAGAGGCCCCGAGCACAGCTGTGATCTTCTGCGATCTAAAAAAACCTTCGAAAGGATCTCCCTATTGTGGATGGGAAGCCTCCTCCGCAAATGGAGAAAGCCCCCCTGGCTCCTGCGCGCACTGAGCTCACTCATCAGTGGGCGATGAGTACAAACTTGCAAAGGACAGTACAAGGGGCCTGAGCGGCGCCTCCTCCGATCCGTTGGGATGGGAGGCACGGCCTCCCCGCTCCTGTGGTGCATGGGATGCGACCCTCTTATTTCCGCCTTCTCCAGCATCACCGCCGACGACGACCCCACATACGTCGATGACCTAGCAGCGTTACTCAGCTCTACGAAGCAGACGCTGCGCGCCGCCATCGCCCTTCCCAGGGCTGCGCGCGCCGCCGGACTCTTAGTTGAAGCGCGCCGTTGTAGAGGTATCAGGACCGCTGACTCAGAGGCCCTCAGGGAAGCTCTTGAGGAGGCCCCAGTACACTATGAGCAAGACGGGGACAGCGTCCTGATCACCTGGCTTCCAGGCGAGCTGATTCTGACCCTCCTCGCGGGAGGCGTGGAACAACAATCCATCGACTCATGCGCCCCCTGTCAGCGCCCGTGCAGCTGCACCTTCAAGACTGCCCTCGTGCCCGCAGGACGCCATGAATGGTGGCGTCACCTCATGGAATACACCCCCTTCGGGAGCTCCTCAGCGCGGGACCAGTGGTCATGCTTCGGCGCCGTGGTGGTTTCGCGCGCGGCGGAAGGTGAACAGCCCCCCCCCCCCAGGGGAGCGGCTCACTTAGGCGCAAGAGGACGCCCTCACAAGAGGGACATGGGAGCGCCCCCTCCCCAAGATGAAGGACAGGGCCATGGCCCTCCACCTAGCTAAAATGTCCCCCACCCGCACCGCTGCGGCATGGAACTCACACATGGTCTCCCTTGTCTCCTACGCTGCCCACTACTCCACCCCCGACGTCGTGCAAGAGCGCGCTCTACGTGCGCAGCTCAGGGCCGCGGTTGGGCTCGCCGCGGCGTCGTGGGTCCCCGACTTTATCCTTACGGGGTTAGGCATGTGGCATGCGTTTCCAAGTGCCGGGCGCCCCAAGGTGCCCAGTAGCCACGGCGCGGGCCGTTTCAGCCAGAGCGCGCGCCCTGAACGACTTCTGGGGGCCCACGCCAGCCAGAAAGCGCGCCAGAAACCGGTGGAACAAGCCATTAATGTGGGCGGCCGAAGCCGCACAGCAACCAGATACGTCCCGACCCAGACCCAGAGTTATCACAGAGCGCAAGGCGGCGCTAGCGCTCAACCGCGCGCGTGAGCAACCCGAGCTACTGGAAGGAAAACATTTTGGGAAGGTAGTCTATGCCGCGGTATGGGCACAAATGCACAGTTCGCTGTTCACCAAATGGCTCACTGAAACCAGTCAAAAGAGAATGGCGCCCCTCGAACGGGGAGGGGCGGGGCCTCCTGTGCCACTGCGCGTCCTACACGGAGGCCCACCACGTCATCCGCATGCTCTGCAACGGCCTACCAGGCACTGCAAGGCGGAGAAGTGAGGCCGAGCGGCTCCCGCATCAATGTCCCTGCGGCGCGCGCGCCAAGTGCGTCTGGATCTCAGCCGGGCCCGGCGACGAAGGCGACGCCTGGTGCGCTGGATGCATAGGTCACGGGCCACACTCCTCTGCGCTTTGGCAGCTACTCGATCCTAACTGCCTGCCCCTTACACTACGGGGCCAGGCCGAAGCCTACGCCCGCGCTCAGGGCAGCCTACGGGCCCCCACCAGAGCGGGCCCATGTGGCCATTGTCCCCTCTGCGGGCTTGGGGAGGCGTCGACAGAGCACGCGTGGCACTGGTGCCCGGCCGCCGCCCTGGCTTGGTACACCGCACGGGGCCCGGGCCATCCTGAGCCCCTTGCCTGGGCCATCGCCTGCAACGGTGACCACCAACCCCTCCTTGCGAAGATGCTTCGCCAGATCTCCTTCAGAAACTGCGTCAACCTTACAGCCACCCCCCTCGAAGCCAGTGGTGCGGCCAGACTCATTCTTCACGGGATCGCCGCCGCGGGCGCCGATCAGCAAGGCGACAGCGACGATGCCGTCCACGACGGCGACGCGCCCCCGAGGCACGACAACCCGGACGAGACCGCCGTTTGGGCAATAATGCAAGATACCTGCCCCACGCGCCACCCGCTCGCCATTCGCGACAGGACCATGCGCGGAGCCGCCAGGCCGCACATGACCCGCCACGCGCGACGCGCAGGAGGAGAGGTGCGCAGGCTCCCGGTCGTCACCAGCCACTGCCGCGCAGGAGACAGGCTTGCAGTAATCCAGGCCACTCAGATGCGCGCGGGGTGGATGCCGCCCGGTCGAGGCTGGCCCCCCTGCCCCAGAACTGACAACACCCCCGCGGCTAGCTGGGCGTCAGCATGCTGCCGAGACTGTCGCGCACACACCACAACGCTGACGGCGAACACCGACCTTGAAACGGGGGGCGAAGTGACCGTCCGAGGCTCCCCCTTCCCAGACACAGACAGCACCCAATGGCCATGCGAGGTCACCTCCGATGGCGGCGCCCGGAGAATCGACGGCCACACTCGGGTCTCAGGCGCAGGAACGATTTTGTGGCAGCACGACCCAGCGACAGGTACCCCCAGAATAGTGGCGGTTGCCATAGTAGCGCTCCCCGGATGCAGCAGCGCACAGATGGCCGAGGTAGCTGGCTGCCGTGCTGGACTTGCACTCCTCCCCCACCTGCACGGCCCCCTCCTGGCCGCCAGGATTGTTGGGGACAACTTAGCGGCCATCCGATATGGTGCTGGCACTGCCAGGTACAGGAAGCTACACCTGGCTCAACAAATGGAGGGCGCCCTCGCTCAGGCGGAGAACATTGGCTGGGTGCTTTCTTGGCAGGCCGTGGGGCGCCGCTTGAATAAGGCTGCAGACAGCCTTGCCACCCCTGGGGTGTTCTGGGCGGATGCGTTACTCAACGCCGGCGACCTCGCAGTCCACGCTCACATTCATTGGGCAGAAGCCCGCATCGCCCTCCCAGCCCACTTCCCAACCGTGCAAGGTCTAGACATCGACCTGTGCGACCCGATGGCGTGTGCCGCCGCCGCCTTCCGCCTGGCGAACCCTCCGCCTCTCCCCCCCCCCCCCCCCTCGCTCCTGGTCGCTGATCGACCGATCGCTCCGCCCACCGAGGCCCGCCCATCAGCGGGCCGCGGCCCCCCAGCTTTTCAAAGTATACGCTAGCGGCGGTCAGCTGCGACCCTGGAGGATGCCCAGACGCAAGTGCAATCAAGGGCCGCTGGCTCGCTGGCCAGCGCACGAGGCATGTCGCCCGAACGGCCCCATGCCCACAGATGGCCGCCTCCCTTTCCGTGCCCGCGAATGCCCCTGGCTGCGTTGGGCGCACTTCAACGGCGAATGGCGCTGGTGGCGCGAGCTCTGTCAGAAGCACTGTGACGGGAAGGAGCACCTGCTACAGTGGGACCACTGGCACGAAGGTGACAGGCAGTGGGACAACGGATGGCCCGACCCCCAGGAACTCACCTCTGCGGGCAACCTGTGGGCCATGACGAACGGAAGGGAATATGACCACGTCCACGACTGCAAAATCAAGAGGTACCCATGGCGCGGGTGGAAGACGACGGAGCCGGAGAAAGTCCAAGGGCATCCCCACCTCCCCGGCTGGTTTTTCCCAGAGGACTGGGATCACGTTCCCATCGATTTTCTCTGCAGGGATGACGCCTTCGACTTCGTCACCCCCTCAGACACCACCCATTCCCCAGGGGCGCGGCCTCGCCAGCAGCTGAGGAGGACCTGGGCGAGGACGACCAGGGGTGGAGCGAGGCTGATGGACGGACCTCTTGACAGAGACACCCCCGGCCACGCCGCCGCCTACCACCTACGCCCCCCATTCAGACACCCCGCGGGAGAGGACATGCCCAACGCCTCCAGCAGAGCATCGTCTCAGGAGTCAGCCGACAGATCACGCACGGAGGCACCCGAGGGAGAAGCATGCTCCGGCTACGGAGACACGCCCCCGCCAGGGGTGAGGAGGGCGATGCTGGGGTCGCCGGCCATGGCTGCGGCCGAAGCCGTTAGGCAGCTATGCTCCGTCCCCGCCAGTTCTGGAATCGCTCAGTTCCGTCTTCACGCACCACTAGGAGAGATCCCGGATGCCGTCCTCCTCCCACCACACTGGGCACAGGATCTAAGGCAAAGAGGACGGGCTCTC
The DNA here is from genome assembly GCA_963575745.1 of Prorocentrum cordatum. Lineage (NCBI taxonomy): Eukaryota > Dinophyceae > Prorocentrales > Prorocentraceae > Prorocentrum > Prorocentrum cordatum. Next base: position 1,471,364 of record CAUYUJ010015060.1, read on the forward strand.
GAAAGACTGGCCTGGACCGAGTGCATGGCGGCGACCGAGACCGTCTGGGGCAATTCTGTCAAGGCCAGGACAGACCTCATCAGGAGGCAGTGCTGCGCCCTAGGAGTTTCCGTCACCCCAATCGATCAGAACTCAGAGTGCGATGCCCTCGACCGTTACCAGCTGAGGAGCGCCCTTCCGCCCCAAGACGGGAAGGTGCTGCTACATCTACATTGGCCCTCGGCGTTCAGAGTCCGCCTCAAATGTCAGGATGCGGGACAGGACGCGCGCGTCCTCCTTCTCAGCCTCACTAACCCAGCAGTGGACCCAGTCGCTTCCGTCAAACTTCTATGGACCATCGACCTCGGAGGCACAATCCCTCCGGGCGACCGCCAGGCACTGGGTTTCCCAACGGGCTCCCGGTACCCCAGCAACGAATGCATCGTCGTTCACAACACAGCTGAGTTCGGGGTATTCCACGCAGATGACAGCATCGACCGGCCCAACTACGTAGGTGAGCCATGATACAGGCTGGACAGGGCGCCCTCCGAGATCCAGTTTTGGCGGATCTCGGCTGCAACCACCGAGACTTACAGGCTGCAGCAGGCCCCCCGCGATCTCATTGGCACCCCCCTGGACGTCATCACCTACCTTCTCACCTTCCGTACTGCCGACAAAGGGGATAAGGCCATCGCCAACAACGTCCACAACGCCGCCAAGTGTGGGCAGGCTCTCCAGGCACGCGCCAAAGCCACCCTGGAAGTCCGCTTCCCCTTCACCTACCTACCCGCGCCCGGTGCCGTCTCGGCGATGCCCGCTCACCCCGCCGGACTTCCAGCCTCCCCCATCTTTCACCGACGTAGAGGTGGAGGACGCCACCGGGCAGGTGTTTCAGCGCGCCCATGACCTACCAGCACCGAAATCCCTGGAGGGACGGCGCCAAGCGCCACAGTCTTAACTGCGACGCCACAAGGGCCTTGGTACAGACAAGGCAATTTTCTCGGTCGCAACCATGGACACATGGCCGGGCTCGCTCTTCCCCGGCATGTCGGTCGCTCTGGCGGCAGGTTCCAACGCGGCCGCCGACCAGCCGGCAGTGGCCAGAGACAACAAACTTGCCTCCAACTCGACATTCCCGTCCAAGCGCGCGCGCCTCGCCAAGGACTTTAAGGTGGCCAAGGAGCTGGCGGGGCTCACCCCAGGAGGACACTACCAGAGGGCCAACGGCAGGCTCCCCTACGAGGGCGGATCACCCTCCAAGGACCTCCCCGCCTTTAGGGCTCAGCTGCTCAAAGACGCGAAGACCGTCATCGCCGCGCACGAATCTGCTGAAGCACTAGAGAAGGCCGCCCCAGTTGCACTTCTCATGATAGACGAGGCAGGACAGGCGCACGAGCTCATGGCGGCCATGTCCTTGGACAGTGTCATTCGCTCAGGAGGACACCTGGTGCTGGTCGGCGACCCCAAGCAGCTCCCCCCCACGGTCATCTCTAGAAGGGCAGCAGGCCAAGGGTTGTGCCTCTCCATCGTCGACCGTCTACACCAGGCGTTAGGGGAACACCAGTCAGCCGTGATGCAGCTCAGGCTCTGTTACCGCATGCACCCTTTGCTGCTGGACTGGCCCAACTGGGTCTTCTACAACAACACAATGCAAACCGGACTAGCTGACCCTCTGACTCAGAGGCCTCTAGTCAAGGGTCTACCATGGCAGGAGTTCCAGCCCTGGAGCAACGTCAGGCTCGAAGAGCTAGCGCGTGCCGCCCGCACCACTGGCGACGACATGCACGAGATGCTGCGCAACCTGGACCCAGGCAAGCAACCCGCAGAAGAGCGGCACCGGTTCCTACTGGTCGACAACCCTTCCCTGGAGGTTACATCCAAGCTACACGCAGGATGCGCCAACTTGCTGGAGGCAGCGCAGACGGTTGACATCATACACGCCCTCCAGCCCGCAATGGAGGAGGGAGTCACGGTTCGGGTGGCCATCGGCTACCAGTTGCAGTGTGCCATCCTCGAGAACGGATGGCCCCGGAGCGCCCGCAGCGTCGGCGGCGCACTCAGGCAGGCCAAGGCCACAGGCAAAGGGAAAGGGAAGGACGAATTAAGACCAGGGAAGGGCCCCGCCGCCCAGACCCCCATCACGCCCCCCCGACACAAGCGACTACGCCAGCGTCTTCGAGCAGAAAGATTCAGGACTCACGGGCATCTCCATGCGGTTCCCAGGCGTTCGGCGCGTTGCAGGGGATCACCTAGCAAGCGGCAGGCTCACCCTCTCGACTTTTGACTCCAACCAGGGCGGCGCAGCGGACCTGGTCATCTTCCTGACAACCAGGTCCAACAGATGGCATGACTGGGGGTTCATGGACAACGCCAACAGGGTTGACGTGGCAATCGTCAGAGCCACGCGCAATGTGATCATCATCGGTGACGGAAGGATGTTTGCCACGGCCACGGGATCTCGCCTCCGTGAGCTCTCCGAGTACGGCCGCTTCGCCAAGCTGTGGATGCGCTTCCAGCGCCCGGAGCACATCGGCAGTCGATGGGCCCTCACTGTCGACGAGGGATTCGACCCCATCAAGGACCTCACCTCCTGGATCCCAGAATCCCCCTTCAGACGCAGGCGACGAAGTCATCAACGGGCTAGACAACGCGATAGTGACTGAAAGCCTGAGCCTCAATGGAGAAGAACTTCGCCGACAAGATTGCAGCTCCGCTGGATGCAGAATTTTCATGGACCTGCCTTGGAGACGCCATGCGCAGCAGCCTGCAGAAACTCGTCGAGGACCCCGCCATGGGGTGGTCATGTACACCGTCTCTGGCCTACACCCCCACCAGTCCAAGGCCGACGCACCAAGGCAGCCGGGCCTATTTGACCGTAAGGCGTGGAGTCACCTAGGGTTCTGCTGCGACGTAGAACTGGGCATAGACGCCAGCAGCCTCGTCTACAACTTGACGTGGGCAGCCCTGGCACGGTTCCTCGTGCTGGGCAACCCTTGGGACGACAAGAGCTCAGCCGTCCCCGACGAGTCGCCCCCTCCCCTGCCCAGGGTGAAGGGTCTCAGCCACCGCCCGAAGGGCGCCAGCCGTTGCGCCCCCCCCCCCCCCCCCGAGGTCCTACACCAGTTCCCAGGGGCATGGAGCCAAGAGACGGGGAGATACAGGAGGCACCGCGCACGCCCATGAATGCAGCACCTGAAGTCCCTACTCCGCGCGGGCCAAGCCAACTCAGAGCTAAGACGCCCCCTGCTCAGCAGCGACGGCCGCCCCCTGGACACCCCCACACTCAGAGTCCTCCTGGTTGTCATGATGATCCAGCTGCACGAGCCTCGGGCGACGCTCTGGCCATTCCTACATCCAGAGGCCACTGGGGACATCATAGAAGCAGCCATGGGTATCTGCTTCCCTTGGCAGAACGTCCACCGCGAGTACAGAATCACCTTCGCAAGCGCATGGGGCTTCCAGCTGGGTGATCTGACCTCCCTACACGGGAAATTCGAGGACGCCGTCAAGCACATCAGCACGCTCGCCACGTACGCCCACCACCACAAGGTTGCAGCCGAGCACGGGTGCCCAAAAACTTGGGCTGGCATGCTGAAAAGCAAGTTCCCCCTGGAGGCCCCTATGAGGGTGCTGGAGGAGCTAGTCCAACAAGCCGTGATCAGTTCCCTGGGCAAAGGCAAGTGCTCCATCTGCACTCTCCACAATGAACTTAGCGGGCAGAGGAAGGGCTCGGATGCCCAGGCTCAGTGACAGACCTGGAGTACATCGGAGGAGGAATTGCCATGTCCAACAGGCGGCTCGACGATGACTCCCCCGCCCCCCCGGCCCCCGGAATTCTACTTGTCCCGCCAAGGGTGAACGGCGATAGGTTCCGCGTCGAACTGGAAGACGGCCGCTTCGATTGCGACGGGGGCGACTGCCCCAAAAAAGGTATCGGGTCCACAGCTGGCGCCTGGGAGGACGACGACACAAGGGAACTCCTCGCGCATAACTGTTCCCAAGCGTACTTGCAAGGCAAGAGCTGCAAGTGTCTGTGCGAGCAGTGCTGGGTCAAGCCCGTGGAAAAGCGAGGCATCGAGGCCCCCCCTCGCCCCATGCGATTGCGGCAACAAGAGGTCACTTCCGCAGCGTCTGCAAGCATACAAGCGCACAGTGGAGGAGCCACGTCGTAAGAAGAAGTCACGCACACTCCCGTCCTTGTTTCGGCGCCCGATTGGATACGGGCGCCTTGATACGGCCCCGACCCCCACCAGCCTGTGCGACCTCGCCACGAAAGCCCCCTCAGCCCACAGCCCCCGGACCATTCGCACTACCCTACCTGCTCACAAGCTGTCAGACGGGAGGTTCGGGCTCGCACCTCACTGGCACCTACTCTTCCCAATGCGACACCTGCCCAACAGGATCACCCTTGTTGGAGTGGGCGGTGACCAGCCCAGCATTCGGCTGCTTCTTGTGGAACCCTGAGCCCGAAGGACCCACCGTCGCCGAGACCGGGCGACCGCCTTTGGACTTCATGCCCACCTTCTGGACCCAGCGGCAGTGGAACGCCGGCTGGGCTTGCAGGCGGTGCTTCATCCACATTTGGAACGTGGCCCCAGGCACGCTTGACCACACACTTGACCAGCAGTCCTCACGCGTATACCCCACGGTACCAGCCAAGCGGGCAGCAACAGCAGAGGCGCGGACGGAACGCCACGACATCGCCGTCTACCTCATTCCGGACTGCGCCAACGCTGCAGCCACGGATGCCTACGCAAAACCGCCCGTCCCAACCGGAGCGCTGCCACCTCTTACCAGCACTGGCCAAGGCGGCCCCGTCGGGGAGAGCAACGGGTCAGAAGCTGCCCCACGGGACATCAAGTCCCTGTTCCCCGACATCTCCCCGCCGGCTGGGCCCGCCCTACCGACCCACTCCACCTCTGGGCTCACAGGGAAGGATTCGCACTGCGCCCTACGCTCATTGGTCAAGTACCTACTAGAGTGGAACCCCACCGTTTACGGGAAATGGATGGAGTACGCGGAACAATGCGGCGTCGGAGTACCGGGCGATAAGACCGACGAAGGGTCTTGGCCCCCCCAATGTCTTCGCCAACTCCTGGTCAACATCTACGGTGGTACGATCCCCGATAATTGCCCCCCCCTGACATCCCATGGGGCAGCCAGCGGGCCGCGGCGGCGCGAGTAGTGTACCACCCAACGAGGGCCAACGTGATGCATGAGACCAAGTGGCGTGCATACGCCGCCGACCTAGCCGAGCAGCGGGGCGAATGCCCCCTCCGGCAACGGCTCAGCACCCTACTGCAATACCTCATTGGAGTGGATCCCACGGCCCTCGCCAACGGCACCATCAGAGAACTGGCCAACCGAGATCCAGTTCAGACGGACATGGGCTACGCAACCGCGGCCAACTCTCCAGCGGCGTTCTGGCTGAACAGGACAGACGAGGCAGCAGGCACCCCCCAGCAGACAGCCACGGCCCAGAGCGGGAGCCAGCTCCAGGCCGCCCTTCCAGGGCAGATCCACAGACCCCAGGCGACGACGGGGCCAACGACCCTCCAGCGGAAAGGGCAAGGCTCTTGCGACCAGGCAGGCACGACCGAGGGCGGGCCGGATGCACCCAGCTGGGATGAAGATGCGGGAAGCGAAGCAGCCACAGCCACAGAAGCGAGCCCGGTTGCTAGCCCGACACCAGTCGCGGACGAAGGCGAGGAGGAATACCCCTTCGATCCCATAGGCGCTTTTAGAAACGCGCCCCCAAGGAGCAAATCCTGGACCCCCTACTCACAGACCGGCGATCGGGTTGCCGCCCTGGCGCTTCGGAGTGCGAAAGACAGCTCCGAGAAGGAAAGCAGCTCGGCCTGGGACATCACGGGGGCCAGGGGCGACCGCGCCCTCAGCCGCGCGGCAGGAGACAGGGGGCGCCACCGGCCCGCGTCAGAGGACACCAAGGACGGGGGAGGGCGTGCCGCCAAATCACCAAGGGGCATCCCCACGCGCGCGGAGAGCCGCGGGGCGCCCTCGAGGGGCGCCAGGATCGCCCAGCCACGCTACGAGAACCTGGACGACCCCATGGGTTGCGGTCCCATGTACAGGCGCACAATCGCAACTGCAGACGTGGAGAGTGACGAGCCCATACAGGACAAGATTACGCGCCTGCAAAAGACGTTGGGAGGCGCATTCGATGGCATATGGCACGCATGGGTTAAGCGGGCTGCCCTGAGGCAGGACCCCAGTGGAGGCCACAAGAGCAACCCCAAGCTGAACACACCCCAGACGTGCGCAAATTTCCTCGAGGCTTGGAGCAGCGCAGGCCATGATGCTTACCGGATGGATAGTGAACTCGGGCTCGGCGTAAACTGGGCAGCAGATAGGGGCAATCACATGAACTCTATGCGCCGCGACGCCCGTGCGCATGCCCCGCGCGACTAGGGCAGCAGCGACAAGGCCGGCCCATGGGCAACCGAGGGCAGAGCTGTCGCTCCCGCGGCTGCACGGGACCGCTGGGCTGGAGCCATCGGTACAGCTACCCACAGCCAGTGGCAGGGCTGGCAGACCGCGCGGGATCGGCGTGAAGCCCCATGGACGGACTCAGATTGGAAAGGCCAAGGCTGACTGTGCCGGACACGGCCCACCTCAGCATCCCTGGTTTTCCTGCCCAAGGAAGCATCATCCCCCCTCATCGGCTCCTCGCCGCGCCGGGCTCAGGCCGCAATACCCGGGGGCAACCTCCGCTGGGGCGCAGGCTAGCCCCACATCTCACTCACGGCGCGGCATAGCTAGACAGCCCACGCTGGACATGTGGACCTATCCTCCCTTTCGGGCCCGACGCGGAGGGCCCCCCCCCCCAAGTGCCCGACATCTCGCCCTCTCGGGCGCGGCGGGGCCGGCCCGGCCCGGGCAGACAGGCCCCGGGCCCATGTACTTTGCTGTCCGACGACGACGGCCAGCCCGCCCGCCGGAGGCGGGGGGTCGGCCATTGGATCCCCCCCGCCTGCGCGGCGGCGGGCTCGACCTAGCCAGGTCGCAGTTTTGGCGAGTTCAGACTTCAGCGGCGGTTAGCTGCGACCCTGGAGGGCCAACGCCCACCATCCCCGCTGAGGCATCACTCTCCGCGGGGGCGGACCAACATCCAGCGCGGCCTGAGGTCCACGCAGGGCCCCACCCTCCCTCGGCTTTAACAACCTTCGAAGGACCCACCCACCATTTCATTGTCTTGAGCGGCGATCAGCTGCGACCCTGGAGGAACCAATAACCACTTCCCCTGTCCAACGGGTGCGGGGCCAGACCGAGGGGAGGGGCGGCGTTCCCCCCGCCTCCTCCGACCGGGGCCAGGCGGGTGTTCCCCGCTCTTGGCCCCGGGGCCCGCCAGACGTACTATCCGACGTCGGTGTTGTTGCCCCCCCTCCCTGGGCCGCCCGTGCCCCTCGCTGCGCGTGGTTTGTCTCATCGCTCTCAGCGGCGGTCAGCTGCGACCCTGGAGGACCACGTGGTGTTTGTTGACGTTCCGGGTGCTTGGGCGGAAGCGCCAGCGGCGGGCTGGGTCTGACTTTGCGTCCGATGGCCCTCGTGTCTACCACTTCGGCTCCCCCTAGGCGCGTCGCCCTATGACGTCGGCACGCCCCGCTCGCACTGGCGCCACGTGCCCCGGGAGGTACAGCTCGACCTGTTCTCTTGGGGGCCCACCTGCTCTGGTTATGTTTTGCCGTCAGGGCACCACCACTAACAGTGCAGCTCCCCCTAGTCTTCCTCGCTGGCGATGCTGACCACGCAAGCGGGCCCCCCCCCCCACTCAGTGGCCCCGCCTTGCCGGCACGCGCTGCGTGGCTCACAGTCGCTCGGGTCCCCCTTGCGCTGTGGGGTGGTCTGACAGGGGCTGGCTTTGGTTCAGAGTGGTACAGCCTTCCGCAGCAGGTACAGCCCCCCGGGCCCACCTTCAGCTTCCCCAGTTGCGTTGCACCACGGCTCACCACTGTTCAGCCTCTTGGCTAGCTCAAGTCGCCAGGGCGTCTGGGGCCTGGTGCCCCACTGGCGACTCACTCCAACGGCCCCTTACTTGCCATCACCCACTCCAGTGGCCCCTTAATTGCCATCACCCACCATGACGGACTTGACCATCCTGGTCCACGTCTCTACTGTGTGGGTTGCGCCATGGCAAGCACTAAATTCCGATACCCTTTGTCCTGTGCGTTTGCTGGAGCTTGCAGGGCGCCGTCCGCCGTCAGCTCGTCCCCCTCAGCTTCGCGGCTGCTGTCTGAGTGGGCTGGCCGGCCTGCGCCTGTTTTAGCTAATTCGCCTAGCTCGCGTACCGGACTTTGCTCTTGCCGCCTGACCGTCGTCTCGCGGCCGCGGCCGAAAAAAAAAACACCAGCGCCTCCACGAACGATGCCCAGGGAAGTTGCCCTTTTATCGGGGCAGTGCGGCATCATTGGAAGAGCTCGGCGAGTCTCCGTGGGCCCGAGGCTTCTTGAACGCCTCTTCTGAGTCTTTTTGGATGTCCTGTCGGCGTCTCTGGAAGGCCTCTTGGGGCCTTTCTTGGGGCTTCCTGGCGGCTCTTGGGGCTTGGGGCGACTTGGGAGCCTCTTGGAGGCACCTTGGGACGTCTTAGAGGGCCTCGACGGTCTTCCTGTGGCCTCTTGGGGGCCGTTTGGTCGCCGCTTGGGGGCATCTCGGGTGCCGCTTGGGCGCCTCTTGGGGTTGACTGGGCGCCTCTTGGGGCACTCCAGGGGTTCTCCTGGGAGCGGTTCTCGGTCCGTAGTGGGGCCATCTTGAAGGAGATTCATTGAGGACGGGGTTGGAAGGCTCCATTACCATCAACACCGCAGGAACCCCAAATGAGTTCAAACCCGCGGGGAACTCCCTGATTTTGACCTTTTTGCCGATGCCTTCTTGGCCGTTCCGACCGCTCCCCGCCCCCCTTACGTCCAGACCCAGGGCGAGGGGGCAGAGGGAGGGGTAAACCCTTCCTGGAGGAGAAGAAGGGGAAGAGTCCCGGAAGGGGACGCGCCCTAAACCACCCGCGGCCTAGAAAGGCCGTTGTTTTTGCTTGCGTGCGAGAGCCCAGCTGTGACAAGGAGCCGCCCTCCGCCCGTGCAACAATAGCACGATTGGGGAAGTCGGGTCCTGGAGTTTGAGGAAATCCCAAACGAGGGCACTAGTTACGAACACGGATATGCCTCCATCCTTGGAACCATGTGGAACTTGACAGCGAATGTGAGCAGCACAAAACTGCCAGCCCTCCATCCTTGTGACTGTTGTGGGCGTTGGCTTCAGGATAGCAAGTTGCAGGGGTGACTCAAGCGAAACGACCGACGCGCCTGGTGGTGCGACGGGCGGCGTGGTGTATCCGAAGGACGAGGACGAGAGGGCAAACACGGGGACGACGACGACGCCGCCGTCGTCGACGCCGTCGTCGGTCGTCGACGACGTCGTCGTGCCAGTCTGGCGCGAGCGGTGCCCGAGGGCGGGGCGGGGGCCCGCAGGCCCCGCCCCCTCCGCCGACGGCGCGGCCCAGCGCGGCGCAGCGCTGGGCCCCCCCGGCGGCGGGGCGGAGGCCCCCGCGCGGTGTTCGCCGGCCTCCCCGGGTCGGGCGAGAGGTCCGTGCGCGTGTCCTGGACGCCCGAAATGGGTACGGAAAGAATGGGTACGATGCCCAGCAGCAGTTCCTGTTCATTCTGAACAGGACTCGCTGTCCGCGCCGCCGCGGCCTGTGTCCATT
>CAUYUJ010015060.1:1486057-1528557 GCA_963575745.1 Prorocentrum cordatum
CGCTGTCGCGACCGGGATCGTCGCCAAAACATCGAGGCTCGCCGACGCCGTCGCCATGGACGCAATGGAGACGGCCGCCGCTGACCTCGAGCATTTTATTACCATGGCCGCAGTGCCGAGCACATGAGGGCGCGTCACCAGACGCGCGCAAAGACCCCCTGCCCCGCGCGACGCGCATCTGAACACTTCAAGGCCTTGGAGTTCCACCGCCGTATTCTGTCGCGCTCGCTATGTTTCCAGCCCCCGACGCATCGAGCCCAAACTGCGTTTATTTTGGTAATCAGGTCCATCAGTTTGGGTGTTCCAGACGGGAAATATAGCCAAATACAGCTTGCCGAAGGGGGGGGCCATGGACCCCCCCCTTTCCCCGCGGGCGCCCCCCCCCCCCCCCCCCCTTCCCGCCCGAGCGCGGTGGCGGAATCGCGCGGCATCGCAATCGGATCATCGTTTCGCGCGCGCCATCTCTCCTGCGCCGGCCGCAGCAACATACTGCTACTGCGTGCGCGTGGAGCGACGCACGGGCCGAAAAATCTCACCGCGGCAGCCTCGTCGCGGAGCTGGCCAAGACGCTCGGCAAACGAGATGCTACAAGATGGTTGTGTGACATGCTTCGGGCGGGGCTAGGGCGAGGGCGAATGCGTTCCAGAGCGCCCTGAAACGTTCTCAGACCGTTCCGGAACGCTCCGGGAAGGCCGCGGCGCCCGAGACATCTTCCGGAGCCCCTGGTCTCACAGATTCCCGACAAATCTTCTTCCGATTTTATTTCCGCCTTGGCGTCGTCTTTATGCGCCGCGCTCTCGGGCCAGACGCGCGCCTCCATGGCGGGCGCGTCGCGCTGCCCAGACCGCCGACATCGGTTTTTTTTTTCGCGCCGTCGACCCCCAGAGGTTTCGACCTCTTCCCGGGGTCCGGCTATTCATCCTGAGTCGTTTTTCGGCCGACCCGAGGCTTGGGAAGGGCCCCCAGAGGCGAGATATCATGGAAAACATCCCGTCGCGATCTTGTCGCAGCGCGAGGAGGTTCGGGCGGCGTGTCTCTGCGCGCCCCGCCCCTTCCTGAGTTCCCCCCCCCTGCCCCGGGCAGCCGCCCCCTCCTCCTCCTTTTCCTCTTCCTGTGAGTTGTGCGTGAATAATCTGAGCGCGCACGTAATTCGTTTTCCGGCTCGGACATGTGACACGTTGAGGCCTGAGCTCGGCGTCGGAGCTCATTGCCCAGACTGCGCGCGTCATCCGCCGCCGACGCACCAGCCAGTGCGCGAGTTCCCCGCCGACTTCTTCAACGGAACGTTTGTTGTCGCCAGGTCGGAGAGCGACGACGCCCATTGGCTGCGCGGCCTCATCGGAGCTCTTGTGGGCGCTGCGCTTGGAGGCGCGACTACTCGGACGCGCTGCCCGAGACGGTTAGGAGGGCCTCGTCTACAGGGCCGCGGACGCATTGAGATCTTATGGCGAATGCGAATGAAGACATTCCTGGGGCGATCATGCTCATGAGCGCCTCCTGCCGCGTGAAATGATGTCAGAGAATGGCGAGCGCGCGGGGGTGATCGCGCCGCCCGGCCTCGATGTCTGCGCTGAGGGGCTGCGGGCGTCAGGAGAGCGGGGGGCTACTAGATTTGTTCTTCTGCGAGGTCGCCGAGTCGGTCATGCGACGCCCAGGCCCTTGCACAGGTTCGCGGCGACGGTCGCGGCCGAGCGCTTCGTCGAGCTGAGGGGCGAGGCAAAGGCGTGCGTCGCGGCGGAAGGACTGGGGGGATGCCCCGCCCACGGGTCTGCGGGCCAGCCTTCGAGGCGCGCAATGTCAGGATGCCGTTTCGACTAGCGCCGCTGGGTGGCGGCGGGCAGTTGGCGCCTGCAGTGCCCGCTCGGGCGGGTGATTTCGCGCGGGTGGTCTCAGTGCCTATATTCGACGGGGGGTCGTGATGTCGCTCGTCTGGGCCAGGATGTCGCCGAGGCTGCGGTCGTCTCCAGGCTCGGGAATCGCGGCTTCGCCAAGTTCGGTGAGGTCGCGGCCGCGCTCGAGCAGATCCGAGCGGAGGGCTTCGACAAGTGCGCGGAGGATCGCAGGGCCTTGCTCCGCGTGGGGTCGGAGGGCACCCCTGCGCCGCGCGAGGGCGAGGGGTCGCCCACAGGGCTCGGCGCCATCAAGGCGGCCCTAGCTGGCCCAGAGGCGCCGGGCGGGGCTGGTGCTGGCGAGGGCGAGGCCACGGAGGAAGCCGCGCGCGCTGTCGGTGAAATGCAACGCTCAGGCCCGCGGGGGGTGCGTCTGTGTCGACGCGGCGAAGAGCTCGTTGAGGATTCCTTTGCGGACCAGCCCCTCGATGGGCCGATGCGTTCCCGTGGCTGATGACGTTCTTCGCGCAGCTGCCCGCGGCCCCGACGTCGCGGTTGGAGCGGCACCTGCAGGCGGCTGGCTGGGGCGGGAACGATCGCTCCATCCAAGAGATGCGGGCGATGGTGGAGGTGTTCGAGCTTGCCATTTTCCACGATCAGTTGAACGTGGCCTCAGCGGCTGCGTTCGAGTCGCTGGGGGGGAGGTGGCGGGCGATGTTGGGGGCCCGCGCCGAGAACCCGACCGGCCCTGGCCCAGAGATTGCGAAGAAGTCCCCAGGTTACGATCGCCGCCGCCAGTTGGTTGCCCCGACCCAGCGACCTTCGCGGCTACGGAGACGCGCGAGGAGGCCGAGATAGACAAGCAGATTAGCAGGGCGAAGGCTTTGAAAGACGAGGCCAAGGTTTCGCTGAAGCGCGGCGTCAAGACCAACAAATTCCAAAGACAGGACAAGGATAAGGGCGGCGAGCGATGGCGCCTGTCGCGCATGCCCAATCAGATAGCGCCCGTGAGAATCGCCGATTCATGGGCGCGAACACAGGCGAGGGCGATGCGAGAGCGGCGCCAGCGGTGCCGCTCTTTCCGGGCGAATTCTGCGAATATGTTTCTCCTGCACCTGCGAGGCTATCGCGGAGGTGTCGGCGGAGAGCCATCTGCGTATCTCACAGGTCACGGGAGCTGGGTGAGGTCTGTCAGGGCCTCAATTGGCTCTATGATCGTGCGCGGAGCCCCCGTCGCGGGCCCGTCCGCGGTCGGCGAGATCAAGCTTTTGTTTTCGGATCGCGTTGCAGAGCAGCCGCCCGCCCCACCTTCGTCGCGCGGGGGGGGGGGGGGGGCGTTCGAGAGCTCCTCCAGAGCAAGTGTTGCCGCGACCACGCGGCCTCCACAGTCGTCGAGTTTAATCGCCGCCTCGTCTCATTGCCTGATGGCATCCAGGACAAGAATGCTATCCAGGATTTGTTTTCGCGGGGGGGTGGTGCGGTCGCTGTGAGCTTTAGAGAGAGCATGGTGAGAGATGTGAAGGAAGCGATGAAGTTGAGACAGCTTGGCGGAGATCGCAAGTCGCACTTCGCCATGAGCACGCAAGGTTTTTGAAGACGCTGCGCGCTCTATGGGCCGATCGGGAAGCCACCTGCGCCCAAAAAAGACCGCGGCCCCGTTCCCCGCGCAGACAAAAGGGATGGACACCAACGAATTATCCTGGACGCCAGAAGGACACATTCATGGTTCAGAGACCCTCCTCGCACCATTTTGGCCACACCGACAGCATCGCGAGGTTGGAGGTGGAGGAGGGTTGTTTCGGGAGGCTTCTGGGATGCAGTCGTTTCTCGCGGTCGAAGATAGGGGGGGGGAGGGGGGGGCTCGTGATTGGCGAGACGAGCCCGCAGATTTCATACGTCCATGTAGACGACGTAGGTGTATTAGGGGGCGACGAGACACAGGTCAATAAGTCCTTTCATAATGTCAGCATAGTTCTGCATGCGAACAAGATGAAGTGCCGCGAGGTCCAGGAGGCAGGCCAGGTTCGAGAAGCCCTGGGCATCGAGTTCAACGGGTCTTGGGAGGGTCCCGACCGTCCATGAAGAGATGCCGGCATAGTCGCCTTGCCCTTGAAGCGTTCTTGGAGGCCCCGAAGGCATCGGGAGAAAAAAAAAGACTGGGGGTTCTATTGGGCCATTGTACCTATCTGGCTATGCTGCAACGCCCGCTTCTTTCCTGTTATGCTCCGGTCTATAAGTTTGCTCGGCAGTGTCGGACTCCCGGGTGCCCGTTTGGGCCGCGGCTCGTGCTGAGCTCACGGCTGTCTTGTCTTTCATGCCCCTCATGCGTTCGGACTGGAAGCGCAGCTGGATGGATGAAGATGTCTCTTATGATTCTTGTCCTGAGGGAGCTGGCGCTGGCGTTGCTCGCGGAGACGCGCAGTGGACTTCGGCGCAGGGGCGGGCGCGGGAGAGGGCTCGATTTGCGCGGAGTTGCGCGGAGAGATGCCGCGCAGGCTCGCGGTCATGGTCTGTCTTGTCTCGATCTTGATGACCCATTAGTGTTCGTGGTCCCGCGGCCGTCTGTGGGGGCGGCTTCGGTGCTCTGGCAGCAGAGCCCCGCGTTTCCTGAGGTTCCGCTTGGAAGCCTGACTGGGAAGGATTGGGAGGTTCTCTTTTGTCACTGTTGAAGAAGGAAGATGGCGGCTCACGGAGGTGAAGCCAGGGCGAGGGTGTTGGGTGTCTGCAATTCCCTGCTCGCTCCTCGGGTTCATGGACGTCGCCTCCCGGTTCTTAGAGGCAACTTGGGTTTCGTGCTCAGTTTTGCAAGACGCGTGGCTGCCTTGTCCCTCGCCAGGACATGTCTTGGACTTTCGCTGGTTTCCGAGCGAGTTCAACATTGCAGATGAGCCGTCGAGACGACCTGAGTTGCGCCGGGAAGATTTGCTCGAGTTCGGGGTTGCTCCGGGGGCAGGCGGCTGGCGCGAGTGTATTCTGCGGCCGTTTCGTTCGACCATGAGGCTGTTCCACGTTCTACATATTTGAAAGAGCGTGTTCTACCGCTAGTGGCGGAAAACCGGAGCCCAGGGGCCGCCAGGATCTTAATTTAAGAACGTGGTGTTCGTTCTTATTTTGTTTTAGCATAACATGTTAATTTAGAAGGTTTTCGCCATATTCGATCGTTTCCATGCGCTGTAGCTATCGAATACTGCGCGCGACGCCGTCCAACGCTCAGCGCGAGGATCTCGCGAATTCCTCAGGGGCCAGAGGGCGTGCCAACATTTCTCAGACAGCCAAGGAGATAGCTGCCCGACGCGCGCAATGATCTGCAGGGCAAGCCTTCATGGCCGCTTGTTTGGGCCAGCTGGGGCCACCCGATTGGCCCCTCATGAATTCTGAAGAAACGAAATCCTCGCATTGAACGTGGAACGGCGCCGCGCGCAACAATCGGTATATAGAGACCTAGTGAAGATGCCCAAACACTTCACAACAATCCAATTATGGGCCCCATCCATCCATCGGATCGGAGGCGCCGCAGAAGGAGGAGGAGGAGGGGAAGGAGGGGGGGAGGAGGACGAGGAGGAGGAGGAGGAGGAGGAGGAGGAGGAGGACCAGTGTCACCAACGATGCTGAAAATACCCCCACTTCAAATTCCCTCTCCCACATGCCCCTACAACGGTTCATTCCCATTGAGGGAGCTGCTTCTTCGGACGACAACTGTCTGAAGACCCTGAAACATGCCAGAACCTTTGTCTTCGGGGTTGCAACGTCACGGGTCAACCTGACTGCTGCGTCTTGGCAATTCTGAATCGTGCCAGGCGTTTTCGATCATCACGGTGCGTTCTTCCACTCCCCCACCATCGCATCCACGCTGCCCTCATGAATATTTCAAAGGCGCTGCAACGGAGCGGGATCATGCAAAGGCGCTGCACTCCACTTCCGAGCTGCACAGGCGCGGGCAAAGGCTTGCGAGTGACGTGCGTTGGCGTGTGACGTGCGTCGGAAATTCATCGCGTGCGTGCGTGCGACGTGCGTTGGCGGGCTGACAGTTACAACTATATGATGCAATATCGTGCGTGCACGGTGCGTCGTCTAGCACGTCTGAGCTATGAGTGCTGCCATAGCGTCGCAAAAAGCAGGGGGGTACTCTTTGGATGTGGCCTGGTCTTTGGTCTTGTTGACCCAAGCTCCATGCTTCCACCCCGTGCATACATCCCTGTCGGAATTAACGCGTTTGGACGAGCGTGGGCCCAACTTCGTTAGAGGGGCATGCGAGCCTGAAGCAGCGAGGGAACGGGAAGCATCTCTCTTGGACGCACCTATGCACACGCGAGCAGCCGACAACGAGTGCGTCGTAAAAATCGCGAGTGGCTTCAAACTGCTCCAGCCGAAATACGCGAGGTAGGTTGTCAGCTTGCCCGCGCTAATGAGGTTCAGGCTTGCCTGCCAGAAGCGGCGGCTTCGATGGGGGCGGGCAGGATGGGGGAGCGGGCTGAGGTGGGGCGCAGAAGGAACGGGCGGAGAGGGGTAGGGAGAGAGATTGGGGGAGAGAGCAATAGGGAGAAAGAAACAGCGAGAGAGAACGAGGGAGATGGGGAACCGACATTGCCAGAAGGGCAGAGTACAACATCACGGGGACACCAGGGGCGGGCGGGGCGCCGATGCTTGCAAGGGGGCGACGCGAAACATTGCAGCATTTCCCAGCCATGATACCGATGGGGGACACATGTACATGCGTCCCCCATCGGTATCGCGCTGATCGTCGGGCCACTTGGCGCAGTCACGGCACCCGCGGCAGGCTCTCGGCCAGGCGCGGCTGAAGGTGAAATCTCACCAGCCCTCTGGGCGTAGGTGGTTTAGGGTGCTTCCTCTTCCACCCCTCCTTCTTCCCCTTCGGGGGGGGGGGTGCCCCTCCCCCTGCCCCCGCGCCCTTATACCTGGGCGCTGTTACTAGGGTGGTGGCCACATTTTGGCTCCATTTGGGCATCCGGTTTGACTTCCTTGGTTTTGGCCCCAGGTTTGATCGATCTCCTCCAAAATGGCCAAGCAGCGACCAGGAGGCACCCGTGCAGAGATCCCGAGATGGCCCCAAGATAACCCCAAGAGACCTCCAAGAGGCTCCCACGAGGATCCCAAGCGGCACCAAAAGACCCACCCAATTCACCCAAGACGCCGAGGAGCCCCCCCCCCACCACCACCACCACCACCACCACCACCACCACCACCACCACCACCACCACCACCACCACCACCACCACCACCACCACCACCACCCACCCACGACCGCCCAGAGACCCCCAAACCGTCCTAAGACGCTCAAGAGATGCACCAAGGGGCTCCGAGGAGCATCCAGGAGACCTCTGGCCCTTTTGCTTGCTCTCCTCCTCCTCATTCCTCCTCCAGTCCATTCTCGCCCTCGTCCTCCCCCTCCGCCTCCTCCTCATCATCGTCTCATGTGCCCCCCCTTCTCCCTACTCCCTAATTCATCCATCCGACTTTCTCATTCGCCCCCTCTCTCCTTCACGCGGCTCGGCCGCCCCCACCCCCTTTCCTCCTGCGCTTCCCTGATCGCCCCTCATCTCACCTTGGCGTCGATTCTGGATGGGCTGGCGGGGATGCGCGAAGCGTCTAGAACTCCACAGGGGGGGGGGCGGGCGGGGGCGAGGAGTTGAACGGGTAGATGACTCGCAGACAAGACAGGGAGCATTGTCGAGCAGCAGAGAAACGTGCATTTGGCAGTGCTCAGGGAAAGGTCGCCACCCAGTGCCCCGCCCCATTCGCGAGAATGCGGCGGGCCCGAACCAGCGCTGCAACGATTGGACTATCCTGCACCACCCGCGCCCACCCTCAACAGGTAGCACACGTCGTCCGCCCCTTCCGATCGATCCTCCTCTTCGCTGGAGCAAAACTTGGCGACGTGCGCCCAGCAGCCGCGATGGCACGCTGGGACTTGCGATCTAACGCCGATAGCAAAACTTGGCGACGTGCGCCCAGCAGCCGCGATGGCACGCTGGGACTTGCGATCTAACGCCAAGCCCATGGCCACATGTGTGTTTTTGAGGCCAGGCAGGCCGACTGATCTCTTAACTCTGCGCGTGCGCGGCCAAGATGGCCGAAAGGACCAGGCTGGTCCGAGGAGTGCACTCGCTCTGCTGCCACTCTGATGCTGGCGCCTTCGCGCGAGCTCAGCTGGCGCTCGCGTGGAGCCACGAGGTGCTCGAGTTGCCAGACTCACGCGAACTCTCGTTCAGCTGCTGGTCCTGGGCAATCTTGATGGCCGACCTGAAACCCGCCTTGTACGCCTTCTCCACTGCATCCTCCATCAGTTTCGATGAAATCGTCTTGAACGCCTTCTTGGTGACAACGAGCCGTAACCCTGGGTCAAGCCCTCCTGCGCTCGTCTTCCCCGCAGTCTCAAGGTCGTCCAAGCGCTCCTTGTACTCGCTGTCGTACTGCTTCTTGTAGTCGTCGTATTCCTTCTTGTAGCCGTACTGATCGTCGTACCAGTCGTTGGCGGAGCCGTTGCCCTTCTGCTTGTTGCCGTCGGTGGCGGAGTCGTTGCCCTGCTTGTCGCCGTCGCCGTCGCCGCCCTTCTGATCGCACGCGAGCGGGCCCGTCGGCCAATCCACGACGACGGCGATCGCCGTCTTCTTGTTGACGACCCAGCCGTTATCAGGGAACTCATCGCCGATGTCTGGGTCCTCGTTGTAGAGCCACTGCCGCTCACCGCGCTTGGTCGCGAACAGCTTGATGGCTGTCTGGGCCTCGTCGTCGGTGAAGGCGCTGCGCAGGTGGGAGAACGACTCGACCAACTCCTGCTTGATCTGCTTTGGGAGCGGGTTCAACGGGTACTTGCCCTCCCCCGCCACTGGGAACCAGACTGGCACGAAGCAGCGCCAATCCGCCATCCAACACCACCTCATCACCTTGTTCGCACCATCGAGGGTGACCACTGGCTCTGCCATCGATCGTCTCGGCGCCAGCGGCGGCTGCTAGGCACGGGCGTGGGCGGAGATCGCTAGAGCCGAACGGCTTACGGCGAGAAGTCGGTGAGAACGGCGGCATAATGTTAGCCTGGGTCTACCTGGTTTCGTGTCGGTGGCGGGGGGCGAGTAGGCTGGTGAATAGATTTCGACGTCGATGGGCGATGAGGGCGGGTGATGAGGATGATGTGATAAACCACCAGCTGCCAGTGTCCCCTCAATGCGTTGCATTTCCCGTTCGCCCAAGAAAAAGTCTCTGCGCTCCAGGTGACGGTGGAACGGGGCCAACCGCGGAGGGGCGGGGGTGGGGGGGGCGATTCTGTAAAGCCAACAGGGGGGCGCACACTAGCGTTCTCTTGGGAATGCAAGGGAACGAGATATGGAGAGAGACGACGAGCGACTGAGAAAACGGGCGAACAAAGGCGGGGCACAGACACCGAGACAAAGCGGGCGACCGGACGAGGGAGAGAGAGAGAGAGAGAGAGTGAGAGAGAGAGAGAGGGAGACCGATATAGGGAGAGGGGGAGAGAGAGAGAGAGAGAGAGAGAGAGAGAGAGAGAGAGAGAGCGAGAGAGAGAGAGAGAAAGAGAAAGAGAGAGCGAGAGAGACAAAGAGAGAGAGAGAGATCTATATATAGAGAGAGAGAGAGAGAGAGAGAGAGAGAGAGAGAGAGAGAGAGAGAGAGAGAGAAGCTGCAGTGCGGGCGTTTGGCCTTAATGGAGCTAACGTGCCACAAGATGGAACACGAAGGGTTCTCCAATATAACCTTGACGCCGCGAGCGTCAGCCAAAATCATCAACCACGACCTGGGTAGCAATCGGAGGGCGGGTTGGCGTGGAGCGGGCGATCGTCGATGACAGTTCCGCCGATGCGGGGCGGGAGACGTGGACAGGTGGCGTTTGGAGCGAACGGGTGAAAGGGGGCGGCGGCGAAGGGGAGACACGCGCTGGCGGTGGAGGCAGGGGGGTGATATTGCAGGGGCGGGGTTGGCATTGCAGAATGGCGTGGCGGGGGGGGGGGGGGCGAGAGTCTACCATTCGCCGCGATCGACGCGTTGCCGAAGCGACCGATCGAGCAATAGCTGCCCTGCGTGGTCAAAACACTGCGTGAGGTCGCACTGCCTGACATAACTAAGTCCGTCAACAATCGCTCGCCCGATCATCCACCCGACCCCTGCAGCCAGGATTGTCGGTCGTGTATTAAGGCTGTGGCATTATCTCTGCCACGAAATTCGCTTCGAGAACGTCCCTCCTGCTCTCGTCGCCGAGAATATTTGCGCCCCTGTCCCTCATCGTGTGGCCCATCGCAACGCCCACCCACGTGCTGCACTCGGGCTCGATCATGAGCGTGCCGCCAGGCTTGATCTGCAGCACGCACATCGCACATGTGAGGAGCCCCTGCAGCGTACACACGTCCTCAGACACATGCGATGTACGCCTGCACTAGGCCATCACATTTACAACGTCACTTGCGCCATACCTAATTGGACGCGACTTGGACGCGACTTGGACGCGTCCAAGTCGCATCCAAACCGACGCGGTCGCGATTTGGGCGCCACTTGGACGCGACTTGGACGCGTCCAAGTCGCATCCAAACCGACGTGGTCGCGATTTGGACGCGTCCAAATTGCGTCCAAATCGCGCCAGCCCTATGAGTGCCATGCGGTCTGACGGTGTAGTCGCGTCCTTTTCCGCAACAGCAAATCTTCACTTTCGAGTGGATATACTCCATCACCCCTCCCCTGGACCTGGACGGGGGCGGGCGCGAGCGGCCAGTTCGTTCAAGATGGCCCGAGATGGCTCCAAGAGGGCATCAGAGAGCCCAAGATGGCACCCCAAATCGCTCAATTCCCGAAATAGCTAGCAAAAGAGACCCAGAGAAAGCAGCGATACGGATGAAGCTGCTTCCAGTGACCTCTCAGGCCCCCCCCCCGAGAAGCCAGCGTCTTTCAACGCAAACACATGGGTTGGCATTGTCGCAGTTTCGCTTCCGATGCACTGTTTGAGGTCTCAAGATGGCCCCGCGAGGGCCCCAGAGAGCCCCGAGAAGGGCACGAGGCGCCGCCCGAAACAACCCCAAGAGCGCCCAAGATCGCCCCGAGATGGCCCCAATATTTCGATGGCCCAGGAGGGGCGACGAAACTCTAAACCCCCCCCTCCTTTGATCGATGGCCCCCAAGATGGCCTCAGGAGGCGCTCAATAACTTCCAAGAGGGCCCCGCGAGAGCTCCAATAGAGCCCCCAGATCGAAGGCTCCGCGCGGGCTCCACTGCGCCCCCAAAGAGCTCCAAGAGGACCCCACGACGCTGCCTAGCTCCAATAAGGCATCTGATGCTCAAAGATAGCCCTCAAAGTGACCCAGCGCCTTCCTCCCCCTCCTCTCTTTGACTGGTATGTCTTACCATCAGCGTTATGCGTTCCATTTTCCGTCAGCTCTCGTGGGCAGGGTTTCTGCGTGGGTTGGCGCGGATTTCAGACACGTAAACATGTGGCGCCCAAGTCACGACCATGCAACTTTGTATGATTCGAGATACGGTGCGGTGACGTTGCAAAAACGAACCGGCTTCGGGGGTGTGCGAACTGATGAATGTGGTGCATTTTGAACCCTTCGCGGCCTGTCGAAACCACGAGCTTTCAATCCTTTGGTGATCAACTTGTTGGTGACCCCACCAGCGCCGCAGAACAATTCGAAACAATCTAGGTAGCGAACCAAGGTAACTGGCATATCCCCCGTGATCCATCGAGCAACCTCACCCGATGCTGCTTCCATCAGGATATCTGAATTATCGTATGCAAGAACGTGATCGTTTGCGTCCGGCCATACCTGTCTCACTCTAGCTGCTAGCCAGTCTGGCACGCCGTGGCCCAAACCCAGAACCTCGGCCATGCTTCTTGATGGGGGACGCGTAAATATATTTAGAATGGCCAAGACTGCCTAGAACTCTGACGTGGTGGTGCAGCGTCCGAGAGAAAGTCAACCTGTGGCACCGCTGAGCCAGATTGCGGACGGTGAGGTTCAGAGACTCATCAGTAAAGGTAGAATACAAACGCGGCGGGCCGAACTCGCTGATCCTTAGGAGAGCGATCGACGTTCCGATGATCAGCTGCTCGCGCGAGTGCCCCGATCCACTGCGCCCGCCCACTACCCCGCCCGCGCGCAACCCCCAAAATCCCCCAGGTAGTCCAGGCGGGCGTTTGGCTAGACGAGTGGATCGGGGGGTGGCGTGGGCAACCGATCGTCGCTATCCTTTTTGTCCCTTCGAACGCAGTTATTTTGTTATTTGCGAAATTGTTTCTCTCACTCTCTGAGTATATACATTTTTCAGGTCTATAGATATTGTTTGTTTCTCGCTCTCCCTCCCTCTCTCACACGCTGGATATATATATATATATATATATATGTACATGTATCGCTATCACACTCACTCCGAGACGGGGGGGCGCACCCAAGACAGACGCCCAGAGACGAGGTGGAGGGTGAGGAGGGGCCCATAAATAATTCAGATGTTTGGGCGCTTTGAGAATTGGCGTTTGTGAGGGCGACTCCCCCGTCCCCGAAAACACAAGATGGATGGGTCCTGTGGGTCAAGTGACAGAATAAGTGCCACTTGGGGGTCAGTCTCACAAGCGCAACCTGCGCGTGGTACATAACCCGCGATGCGGCCTCCAATGCAGATGTGTAGTCGGCATGGCTAGGCTGCGCACCCATATCTTTCGTCACACGGGCCCATTCCAGCAAAGCGCCAACAGACATCATGAGGGCCCCCCCGTGCGGCACACGATCAACATATCTCCCCAGCAGGTCTTTGCAAAAAACGATCAACATCGACATCTCTGCTCCTTTAATTTTCATCGGGCATCCTGGGAAGGGGGCCCCTCTTGCCCGCTTGACTTTGCACCTCGCGCCGATCATGCCTGGCGTGAGCCTCCCCAGCCTCTGCTCATGTGGGATGTGATGTTCCTGGAACCATGCATGCATATCTGCTTCGACGCACTTTACTCTCTGCTGTACTGAACGCTTGAAATACACGTTTGCGAGTATGATCCTCCACAGTATTACTGATCCCAGTCGTTGCGTCACGCCTAAATGAACTGTGTGGAGCACGTCTAGCGCCAGCGTAGATGCAGGGCTCGACTTCAAATCGTCAGAGAATACGGGGCTGCGGTGGGTCACTGGGTCAATCGAAACACCTGCGCCGTCCCGCCTCACCCGCCAAAACACGCAGTCAAACGGTACTGGCTTGGTCCAGACTTCCCTGATGTCTAGAAGCGACGGCGAGGGAAGTAACGTATCTCCCATCCGAAGTGGCACCCCGTCGATTTCATGTGTCACAACAAGCCCCCCAATCTGTTTTGCGGCTGGTTCCACGAAAGTTAACATGCTTAATATCTGATTTCGTTTGATTTCTGAATCAATGCTGATAATACGTTCACACGCATCACATGCATCGTGGTAAGATTGCGGGGTGCGAGGTGGGAAAACCATCCCGTCGGGGCAAACAAATCCAGGATAGCAAACATTGATGGAATCCAAGGGCGACGTGCAGCACGGACAAGGGTTATACAGGCTCGACCAAGATGACAGACCGAACGAATGCGAGAATTCCGCCCAGTCCCCTTTGACGTACATTAACACCGCCCTGCACCCAAGATCTTTCCCCGCAGCACCAGCGACAGCCCACGGAGTCCCATCGTATTGCACATCTGGAGCACACCCTCTGACCAGCGCTTTGAGCTGCCACCAGACAACATGCATGAATGCATATAGTGTACAGTGCCCTGCACACCCGCAGTCGCATTTGTCAAGTGTGCGCAGAAAGCCAATGTAATGTCGACGCTTCGTTAGCAAGTTAACCACGCTCACATTCAAGACGCTGTCCGTACGCCCAGCATGAAGTGGTGAGTACCGAACTGAATCGGCGTACAATGCAATGGGGAGGGGCCAATCCCCTGTCTGGTGTAGACATTCGTGTACATGTTCATGGTTCTGGTATGCGCGAGTCATCATGACTGAGTCTGCATCGTATGTACCATGTTGTAGTATAGTTTTGCACTCGGTATCGGTTCGCACCTCTTCGGACAACGACTCATACACAAGCTGGATGTAAGTGTTTGATTTTCTGTTTATGTTTTTATCGTTTCTTTTGTATGTAAGTATTTGTGTGTACGGTGAAATGGTAATGTATGTTTTTCTGTTGTTGCTTGTGTTAGTTCGTGTTGCTTTTTGTGTGTGGTTGTCTTCGTTTTTTGTTTGTGTAGTTTTGTTACTGTGTCGTGTTTTTTTTGTTCCGGGGGGTTCGGTGTTTTTTGTGTTTGCGGTTTCCCTGTTGCTGTTTGTTTGTTTTTTTTTGTTAGTTAAGTGGGCGCGCCCACGGACAGCCATCGGGATACGCACTTTCATCATCGGCCCTATCGGTGGCAGTCTGCGATCCACATGGTCTTTGTATCTACCAGACGGCTTCCCAGGAGACATCCCCCACCACTTCCAATGTGCACCGCCAACCCCTGCAATGTCGCAGTAGTGGCACCCGATGGCAAAGTCTTTAGCCGTCATATGCCTCCCAGACACATAGATCCCTAACAGGTGGTCGAACAGCGCAGCCCCTGCGGTGCGCATCTCAACATCACGCCTAGAAGAACGCCATGATCGCTTGAACTGGTTTTTGGGCGGCATGTGTCGGCAGGTTCCGAAAAAACGGTGCTGTGTGGTATCCTTTGTGCCAGGGCTGCGGGTTGCACATCGACGCCCCTGTGCCCCTCCCCAAATGCATTGCACATCTCACTCCCACTGCGCGGCGGGGAAAAAGCTAGCGACGCGGCGATGCAATGCACAGCTTCTTCAAACCTGCAGCGCCCGTTCTGCCATGCCGTGACGCTGCTGATGCGGCCTGCTCCGTAACATTCGTGCACAGTGCGCGCGACCCCCCTGGCTCTCGAATGTTGCGCGTGCAGTCGTGCGCGCCGTCGATGATGCGCGCGCGTGCGATCGGTGTTCGACGCTACCAGTGATGCGAGCACGTGCACGCGATGGGCAACGTGGTGATACGTGCGCGCACAAGCCCTCGCACGCCGTCAAACAATGCACGCGTGATGTGCACGCCCCCCTTCGCCCGAACATCACAGCGTCACGGAGGCATCGCAACCGAACGAAAAAAACTGCTGGCTGACAGCACGCGCGCACGTTGCGCTCGGCGGCCTCGGTGCGAGACAACGCCTGGCGATTGGCAGTGCGCCTTGCGCGCCCACTCGCCAGCTGAGAACGCTGAGGCCATGCCAGCATAACCCCAGAGCCTGGGACTAGGCACACAGCGCGCTCATGAATCTGCGCATGATGGCGCGGCAACCCCCAACTGCCAGATTCTCGGATATCCCCCCCTCTACCGCTGGCATCCGCCCTACACCCGCGCATTCCAGATGCCAAATCCGCAGAAAACTAGCCGAAACCATAGATTCGCACCCCCCCTGCCCACACGGGCAATGGTTTTTACACGGCGACGGGGCTAAAATTACGGTTCGGCCACCAGCGAGGGCTCGAACGCCGCCACAATTGGGTTCGGACGGGGGGGGGAGCGTTTTTGGACGGTACTTGGACGGTACTTGGGCGGTACTTGGTCGGTTCGGTGGTGGCATGACCATGGGTTTTACATGTGTTTTTACAGGGTTTTCGCCTTTTTGGACGGTACTTGGACGGTAGCCGTTTTGGACGGTACTTGGACGGTACTTGGTCGGCGTTCCGGCGTTATTTTTACTAGATTTTACGTTTTGGGGAGGGTTTTCTGGCAGTTTGATGGATTTTGCGGTTCGGTGAGGGTCGGTTGGGGCGTTGCCTGCGCCAGCCGCAAAAACTGCTTACTACAACCTAGGCTCAAGCTGCAGGGGCCTTCCTCTTCTTCGTCTCCTTCGGGGCACGGGCAGCCTTCTGGCGGTAGATCGGCGCGACTTCTGCCATGGCCCTCTCCACCGTCGGGGTGACGTCCTCGCGCGCCCCCCATCGCTCCCAATCATCCTAACCATGCGTACACTGCGGTGTAGGTAGCTCTGAGAGGCGATTCTGCGCGTGAATCCCACCAACCCTCTGCGCGTATGTGATTTAGGCAGTCTCATCTTCCACCCCCCATGTTTACCCTTCGGTGAGGGGCGTGCCCCCCCACCCCACCCCCGCCCCAGGACCTGGGCGGGGGGGGGGGTCCGCGAGTCGCTGGAGTGCCCAAAACGGCTTCGGCGAGGAAGCCAACATCATGTGTTTTATTGTTGGCCCCATGTTTGGCGTCGGGAGGGAGGGGGGGGGGGGGCGCTATGTAATGCACCCGCTTATTGATCGATCTCATCCGAGATGGCCCACAGAAGCGCACAGGAGGCACCGAGAGGTCCCAAGATTGCCCCACGAGGCCCCCAGGAGGCCCTCAGGAGGCCCCCAAGAGGACCCCGAGCGCCCCCACCCCCACCTCCCCCCCGATGCACCCAGAACGCCGAAGAGCCCACAACGACCGCCAAGAGACCCCCAATACGCCCCAAGGCGCCCCAAAGAGACCTCACGAGGCTCCGAGAAGCATCCAAGAGACATCTAGCCATTTTGCTTGCTCTCGTCCTCCTCCTCCTCATCCTCCTTCCTCCTCCCATCCCTTACCATCCTCCTCGCCCCCCACTTCCTCCTCCTCATCACATTCATCATCCTTCCCCACGCTCCCTCATCCATCCATCCGGCCATCTAATAGTATCATTCGCCCCCTCTCTCCGCCGCGCGGTCCAGCCGTCCCCTTCTTTGCTCCAGCACGTTTCTGATCGCCTCTCAACTCGCATGGGCGTCGTTTCTGGGTGGGCTGGCGGGGATGCGCGAAGCGTCTAGGATTTCCTGGGGGGGGGGGGGGGTCGGGGCGCGGCACTGGCCCGCCACGAGAAAATGTCGGGCGACCATGGTGCGCGGGTTCTTGAGAGGGTCGGATGGAGTTCGGGGAACCGAGAGCGGCGGGCCACGTGATAATGGTGAGCCGCACGAGCGAATGGTCGGGGGGGAGGGCTGATAGTGGACGAGGCGACCTGGGGAGGCAAGCAAGAGGCGCCCCCGATCCTGGTCCAGCTTTTTGATGAGCACCTCGAACTCGGCGTCGGTCATCCGCTTCTTGACCTCATTGAGGTTCTTCGTGGTCATGCACTCCCTGTTGATGGAGACTTTGAGCTCCAACTCCACCTCCCCTCTATGCGATGCCCAAACCCGTTCTGCCTGACCCCGTCACTCACCCTCTGTCCACAGCCATGGGGGCGCGCGACCGCAGATATCCCGCCAGCCTCATGCGCGACAGGCGGTCCAACGAACCAGCGTCCCCCCTTCCAAGAAAACCCCTCATCCCCTTTGGGGGGACGTTTGCGCCCCCGCCCCCGTTGCCCGCCCAAAGACCTGGGCGGGGAGGGTCGCGAGCGGCCAGGGCGTGCGAGATGGCTCAAGACGGTTCCACGAGGGCCTGGAAGAGCCCAATTTGGCTTCCAAGATCGCTCAAAAAGCCAACATGGCGCCAAGAGGCACCATGAAGGTCACGCGACGGATCCAACCGTTTTTGGAGACCCCGCAGGATTTCCCCGAGTAGCCAGCATCATTCGAAAACCATAGGGGGAACAACGATGTTGGCGTCGCCTCCTTCTCGCCTCCGATGCGATTTTGAAGCTTCAAGGCAGCGCCGAGATGGCTCAAGAGAGCCCGAAGACGGGCCCGTGAGCCCCCGCGACGGTCCCGCGGGCGCACAAGACCCCCACGAGAGACTATTCAGATGACCCCAGCAGGGCGGCGAACATGTGGCACCCCCTCCGTGGATCGACGGCGTCCAAGATGGCCCCAGGAGACGCCCCAGAGCTCCGAAGAGACCGCCGAGAGAGCACCGCGGGAACCCCACGACGGGCGAGGGCCCGCATGCGCACACAAAAAGCCCCATGCGAATTCGCGCGCCACCCAACGAGCCTCAAAGGGGCACTCGTATACCCCCCACAGAGCCCCGAGAGGACTCCGCGACGCCCCCGAAAGGTCCAACCGTCCCAAGAAGACCTTCGATGCTCAACGATAAGCCCCCCGACGTGACTCAACGCATTCCCCTTCCTCTCGTTGACTGCGCTGGTTCACTACATGCGTATATGCGTTTCATTTCCCGTCAGCTCTCGTGGGCGGGGCTTCTGGATGGGTTGGTTGGGATTCGCGCGAACAACCATTGGCCTGACCAGTGGGGCCCCGACGAGGAGGGTGACCACGGGGGGCAGGGGGTCACAGTTCGATCCGCGTGATCTTGAGAACGGCGGAATGGCGATATAAAGGGATGGCGGGGGCAATGCAGGGACGAGCGGGTGTAAGGGGGAATGGTAGATGAACGAGGGAAGGGGGGTGCGCCGTGTCACAACCGCATGACTCGCCTTTCCCTTTTCCTCGTCGCTACTCGTCATGCTCCCGCCCGCCTCTCCACCAATTGTCCTCGCCCCCTCGCATGTTGCCGTCTCGCCGCGTGCTTCCTCCGCCTCGTCAGACGGCCCTCAGGGTGTCTCCGAAAAATGAAGACAGCTGGCGTTGGTGCAAGTGTGAATGGGCCATGGAGTGGAGGAGGGAACTATGACCTAACCTCGGAGTTCAGGATGGGAACGCGCGAATGTTGCCGATGGGGCGGTGAGCCCCAGAGACGATGCGACTGGAAGGGGGGGCGGGGGGGAAGAGGGAAGGTGGAGCGACATGTGGATTCCAACAATGGGCAAACGTGGCCGACTGTCACGACTTCTTGGTCAAGGTGCGCCCCAGCTTGCACCAGAGTGTCGCACTGCACTGCGCTTTATTGTTAGTTTATTATTTTAGTTATCCTAGTAGTTGTTAGGTTTTTCTTTGTGTGGACCTCCTTTTTAGTTTTTTAGTTTTCTTATTAATTTTTATTTATTTTTTCTGCTTTTTCTTTTTTTTATTTTTTTTATTTGTATATAGTATCTAGTTTTTTTTTTTATGTTGATCTTTCCTTTAATTTTTTTCTTTTCTTCTCTTTTTTTCTGTTATTTTTTAGTTTTTTAGTTTGACTGAGCGGCCCGTCTCTTGCGGCGCCCGCGCACTAGTGCCTGAAGCTCGACATGGCGCCGAAGAGCCCGCCACCAGACCCGAAGATCTCCATCTCAACATCGCCTGGGCCAGCGTCGGCGGCGCCGCGGGGCAGGTCGCCCGCGGCGGCCCTGGTGCCTAGCGCGGCCAGGGGTGAGTCCAAGGTCTTACCAGCAGGCGGCGGGGGCGGTGGCGGCGGCGTCGGTGCATCGGCCGATGGCGCAGCCTTGGGCGACTCAGCTCTGCCGTGCACGTCAGGTGATTTGGCGCTGATCCGCCGCCTACGCGACGGGCGCGGGCTACCGAAATCTGCGCGTGCCTCATGGGATGCCGCCTCCTCTCCAGCAATGTCCCTGGGCGGAACTGGCGCGCGCTTCGGCGCCGTCTTTGTGCAGCGGGGGCCTGATGCTGCAGGTCGCTTCAGCATGCCAGCCTTGACATCGGCGATGGTGGTCGAGTCTAATTTGTGACGCTTGCCACCCCTGCTGCCCGTGCCGGCCTCGTCGCCCTTGCCGCCCCTGCCGTCCGCGTGGTCGCTCTTCTCATCGTTGGACATCCCCGCCGACTCGTCAGCCTGCTCGGATGCATCTTCTTGATCGTCGTCCTGTGAGCCTTCCACATCGGCAAGTTCGTCGGCATCTTCGTCGCCGTCGAAATCATCAAGGCCCTGATCAACGACCTGCTTGGGCTTCTTGGCGGCGCTGCTCGTCTTCTTTGCCGCGGCCGCTGCTGGTCGTCTCATGTGGCAGACGTTCGCCGTATCGGTCTCCTTCTGCTCATCCTTGAATTTCTTGATGAATGCGCGCTTGATCACCTCGATCTCCTCCTTGGTGGTCTTCCCAGCCGCCAGCAGTCTTGCCTGCTTCTCCAGCATCTCCTCATGCCCAACCATGCCCGCGTGGGGCACGAAGTTGACGATCATGCGTTTCTTGCCCTGCTTCGGAATCTCCCAGATCCCCATCTCGGGGCTGCCATTCCTCGTCCACTTGCTCAGCTGGAACTTGGACGTGCCACTGACCAGCTCGACGATAATGTTGCTACCTTTCTGGCACTTGCCACCATTGTCCAACTGCTTCCACTCCCTGATGGTCTTGTACACAAGGCCCGCGATGACCACGCTGGCGCCGCCCCTGAACTTGGCGATCACCTCGTCGTGGTCGGCGGCCAGGGGGTCGTCCTGGAGCGGCATGGCGTACTCTGGCGCTGGGTGGGCAATGCTCTGGTCCAGGCGGCACGCTCTCTTGGTGACCATGTCAACAGAGTACGTGTACGTCGGCTCCTCTGGCGAGCGCAGCTGCATGGGCGATGCTGCGCGGACTGTGCGATGACCATGGCCGCGGGTTTCTCCCGTCTCCACGCCTTCTGGCCATATCCCGCCACCATGGGCATTGCGCCCGTCCGCGCCCTATCGCCCACGCAAATGGGCGGCTGGTGCGTCCTTCGCCGCGTCGAGCTTCTTCATCTGCTCAACGAAGGGCTGCACCCACGCGCAGGAGTCGGGATAGCGCCCCTCGCGCTTCATGTTCTTCAGCACCGCTTGCTGGACGTGCCTCAACATGGCGCGAAGCATCTTCGCCATGGACGTCGTCCAGTCCTTCTCCTCGTCACCGAGGGCCCACGCAGCACCGTTCTCCTCGAGGACCTTCTCGAAGAGTTGGATGGCCTTCGACTGCGATATGGCCATGTGAGGGTACATGGCTCTGCGGACGTCCAAGAGCATGTCCTCCCACTCGCTCAACACGTCAGGGTCGCAGTCGTCTGCGAGCCCATGCGGGTAGTCCAGCTCATCCGCCTCCTTGAAGTGATTGATCAGCGCGGCCTGCAGCTCATCGGACCCCTTGCACCGCGAGCGCTTCTGCGCCATGCTCCGCGGGAGTGGCGAGCCGCAAACAGCCAAAATGGCTACGCACGTGAGACGGGTGGAGCAGGGCAGGGGGGGGGGGGCGAGGGCCTCGGGGTTGGTAGTCGTCATGGTGCCACATAGTGCGCCGATGGCGTTAACAATGCTGTTTCGACGGGGTCAGTCCATGCGCGGCGGCGGCGGTGGGCGGGGAGGGGGGAGGGGGGGCAGATTTCGCAGATAATTCGCGATCGCGTTGCACCCCCGCCATTTTGAACGGCAGCACCGTCTTGGATTTGGACGGGGCTTGGACGCGTCCATGGTCGCGTCCATGGACGCGACCATGGACGCGACCATGGACGCGACCAAGCCCCGTCCAGCGTGCGCGTTCGGCGCGGCGCGCATCCAGCGCCGAGTCGAACGCGCGCCCATGCTCGAAGGGCGTGTGGGCTCCCTGGTGGGCGTCATATCTTCTTTGTGCGTCTTGGGGCCTCTTGGGGGGCTCTTGGGGACCTCTCGGAAACAGTATAGGCTGACTGTAGACCCTCTCGGGGCGCCGTTTGATGCCTGGATGGAAATGAACGTGAATGGTGAGGACATAGTTGGGGTTAGCCGATACTGCTCTGGGAATGGATGGGAGGCCGGATGGCAGGGGGCGAGGAGATGCGGGGCACGTGCGCAATCCCCCCAGGGCACCTGCTTGATAGCATTGTCCAGCTCGCCCCTGGTCTCCTTCCCTGCTGCGAACTTCCACTCGTTCGTGCCCTCAGCTGCGTCCGCTTTGATCAGCGCCTCCAATGTGGACACCTCCCCTTCCACGCGACATGTTCGCTGTTATCACATATCACTCTCCGTCTCGCCATCGCACGCCTATCGCTCCCGACTCCAAGCTCGACCACCACGCTCCATGAATATATGCCCCATCCCACCCTCTCAGCCCGCTTCCCGTCTCCCCGCCCTCGCCCATGCACTTCATCATCATCGTATTCACGCCTCCTCGTCCCTCTCGTTCTGTATTATCGGTCATACCTTTCTCTCTATCTCTCTCTCTCTCTCTCTCTCTCTCTCTCTCTCTTTCGTTCTCTCACTCTCTCTCTTGTTCGCCCTCTCTCTCTCTCGCTCTCTGTCTCTCTCTCTCTCTCTCTCTCTCTCGCTCTCTCTCTCTCTCTCTCCCTCTCTCTCTCTCTCTCTTATAACTCCAGTCACGTTGCCATCCCGTCCTGCTCCTGCGTCTCACCCCGCCCGCTCCGACATGACGTATCGTCCACCTCTCATTTGCCCCCCCACCCCGCACTTCGCGTTGTTCTCATTCGTATCCTGATCCTCATCTCCCTCCTCCACCTTCCCCTCGTCCGCCTCATCGCTCCTCTCGGCCCAACTCCCCGTTGTCGTCGCTATCCTCATCGCATCGGCTGCGTCGGTTATCATCGCGCCGCTGGCGTCGTCGAACTCACCGTCGCCACTCGGCCCTGGCTCTCCCCCATCAAAGCGGTGCCCCCCCGTGGGCCTGGGATGTGTACTGCGCGAACATTGTGCGCAGCTTGCGGAAGACCTTCATCCACTCGGGCGCCTTCACGGCGAGCTTCTTCTTGTTGCCGTTGCCCTCGCCGTCGCCTCCTTTGCCGCTGGTGGCCTCGTTCCCAGGGCCGCCCGTCGCTGCTGCGGCTGCCTGCTTCTCCTCGCTGGACGCCTCGGCACCAGGGCGCGGCAGCGGAGTGCATGGCGCGCTGGCCACGCCATCGGCGCCAGGAGGTGGCTGGCCGCCGACGCAGCCCGACTCCATCCAGACCTCGTGGCTGGTCCAGCTCTGCTGCCACGTGTCCTCCAACGAGTGCTCCACGTAGAGGTAGAAAAGGCAGTCCGTCATGTTGCACCACTTCGTGAAGATGCCCCCCATTAGCACTGCCTTCCCAGCATATGTGTATGCCAGCTTGGCACCAGTGGACCCTCCGCCAAACTTCCACGCCAGCCTGGCCAGCGGCATGTAGACGCCCTTCATCGTCTGCTTCTTGATGTTCGCCTGCGTCTTGCTGAACTCCCGCTTCTTCTGCCACCTGTGGAACGACCACTTCGCCCACTCCTCGCGGACCGCCTTCTTGGCTGGGTAGCCCTCCGCCGCCAGGTACTTCTCAGACCATTCGTTCGATGTCTCCATCACTCTGGCCCATCTGCCCGCGATCGCGTTGCCCTTCTTCTTCTCCGTGCTGAACTTGAACGCCTTCTCCTCCAAGGACTCCCACATGAGGCGCTCCTCCCTGTCAAGAGCCGACTCCTTCGGGTCGGCGCCGAAGTCGTCATCCTGCAGAGGCTTCTCCGCGGTCTCAGGGCGCATCGCGCGCAGCTGCACGATCAAGGAACCCTTGTAGCAGTCCTGGAAGGTCTTGCCCATCTCGTCCAAGTCCGCACCTGTGTCGGATGCGACCAGCTCGTCGAACTTCTGCTTGAGCTTCTCCACCAGCTGCTCCTTGCTGATGCCGCAGTTGCCATCGAGAGGTGCCCGCGCCATCTGGTCGATGCTCGGCGCTGTCATCGCCTGCTGCTTGTTGATGCGGCTGCTCTCGATTGGCTGCTGCAGGCGCTGGTCCGCCTGCTGCGGCGGCGCCGTGAGCGGCCGCTGCGAGCGCGGAGGCGCTGGCACGCGCTCCTCCGCGCATGGCGGGCTCACGAGGCGATTACTCTGCCACCTCTTGGACTTCTTGGTCTCCAACTGCACATCCTCTGTCAGCGACCGCTTGAAGGATGGCAGCACTGGCGTCTCCTGCTCGTCCGAAGTCTGCTGCGAGAGCCCGAGCGGCAGCTGCGAGCCCGAGTCCGCTGGATTGTACGACGGCGTGTCCGCCAGCTGCGGCGTCTCTGGCGCTGGCATCCAGCTCGCTGATCTCGGGCGCGACCTCGGCGAAGTGACAATAGCTTGCAACGGCCCCTGAGGAGATCAAGCGAACGCAATAATCACTGTGGTCATGGGCTCCTCGGGTGAGGAGCCCACCACTCGACCAGGTCATGTTGCTGTCCGTTTGGCCCTCCTGTCCTCGTCCGAATCGATCTGCTCCACCGAGGGCGGAGGCGGGCCAGGAGGCGCCCGAGGACTCGGGGCGGCCAGAGGCGGTGCAGGGGGCGAGCATATCCTGCGCATCAACGCCTTGACTGGCTGCCCATGCGCCAGCTGCTCCTTGGGCTGCATCTTCGCTGCGCGCTGCTCCTCGGGCTGCATCTTCGCTGCGCGCTGCTCCTCGGCTGGCTGCATCTCTGCGCGCTGCTCCTCGGCTGGCTGCATCTCTGCTGGCTGCTCCTCGGCTGGCTGCTTTTTCTGCGCGCTGCTCCTCGGCTGGCTGCCCCTGCTGCTCCTCGGCTGGCTGCGCCTGCTGCTCCTCTGCTGGCTGCGCCTGCTGCTCCTCTGCTGGCTGCGCTTTGTTGCGCAGGTGGTTCACTGCCGCAGCTGCGCCCTGCTCGTACGGAAGAGTGTCCATGAGGCGGTCGAACTCATCCTGAACTTCTTGCTCTGTCATCGAGCGCGCCTTCGCCTCCTCCATTGCGTCCTGCACCATGGTGTCGATGCCCTTGCACGTCGACTCGACCTCCGTGTCCGAGCCCTCCACGACTGCCGCCTGGGGCGGGGCAGTGCTGGGGGGAGGTGCGGCGCAACCGTCATGCTCATCATCATCATTCCCATCATCATCACCACCCTCATCATCAGGATCGTCATCCTCATCATCCTCATCATCATCATCCACATCCTCACACCCCTGGATCCGACTTGGGCTCGATTTGGGTCCGATTTGGACGCGTCCAAATCGGATCCAAATGGGCCCAACACTGCACCCGCGCGCGCTCCACTCGGCACACCCAGTCAGCGCACAGAGCGCCAGCCACGTGCGCCCACGGGCGCCCACCAGGCGAAACCCCTGCAGACCCACCCCGCACTCGGAGCCCCACGGCGCGCCCACGCACGTCCAGGAGGCGAAGCCTCGGCGGGCTCAAGTCGGACATGTCCCCCTGCAGGCGGATTTCGGAGTGAAAATGACGCGGGTCGAACCCACTCCTGCGCATCCACACGCAGGTACATGGACTTTAAACACCATATAACATATCCACACATGTATAACGGTGGGTCATGCACCCTATATAACTAAATAATCAAACAAGTAAATAAGTACATACATACATGAGTCTATTTTTTTTATAAAAAAAAAAAAAAAAAAAAAAAAAAAGTACATGTATATTATATGTGATTGTACATATAAATAAATATTTACAATTGCATTTTACATGTGCGCCCGCGGGCCTCCACAAGCGTCTCCAGGCCCGTCAGGTCCGGGCCCGTCGAGAGCACATCGGCCTTTGCCTTGGAGGTGGAGGAAGAGAAGGAGGAGGAGGAGGAGGCCAGCATACCACGACGACGACGACGACGACGACGACGACGACGACGACGACGACGACGACGACGACTGGGACGACGACGACGACGACTGCGACGTAGGAGGAGGAGGAGGATGAGGAGGAGGAGGAGGAGAAGGAGGAAAAGGAGGAGGATGAGGAGGAGGAGGAGGAGGACGGGGAAGAGGAGGAGGAGGAGGAGGAGGAGGAGGAAGGGGAAGAGGAGGAGGAGGAGGAGTAAAGGGAGAAGGGGCAGGGAAGGGTTGGCCCCCGCGTCGCCATCGGCACGCGGACCACCCAGGTGGCGGATGTCCCTATAGTCGCCCTGTGGCGACCTGCTCATCCCTCGAGCCACAAGGGATCTCGAGACAGAGGCGAACGAAAGAGGAGGCGAAGACGAATATGGGGGGCATATGCGGCATTGGGAGGCATGGGCAACATGGGGGGCATCTAGGGCAACATCAACATGGGGGGGCATCAAGGGCAACATCGGCATGGGAGGAAGCATCGGCATTCTAATAACGATGATCATTCTTATCGCATCGTTTGTTAATATTCCTGTTCAATGTCTAAACAGTTAGGAGGAGTAGAAAGGGATGACGAATGGGTTATGAGGGGTTAGAAAGGGGCCTTCCAGGACGTTGCGATGGGGCCGTGGTGAGTTTGAATGCTGAAGAAACACAACAAAAATATGTAATGTGAATGATCTTACGTAAGGGTCTTATTCTCTTAAATCAAACATGAAAAAATAAGAAGCTACTTACCCGATCTTAAATTAAGATCCTGCCGGCCTCTGGGTTTGGGATTCGTCACCGGATCCACCGGATCTGTCCGGAAACGGTGCCGGAGGCCGCTCTGGGCTCCTCTGGGCACCTCCCCCGGGGCCGGTTTTGTGAGGATGTCTCAAGCGAGGGCGCCGTCACCGGATCCAACGGATCTGTCCGGAAACGGTGCCGGAGGCCGCTCTGGGCTCCTCTGGGCACCTCCCCCGGGGCCGGTTTTGTGAGGATGTCTCAGCGAGGGCGGGTTTGGGATTCGTCACCGGATAATCCACCGGATCTGTCCGGAAACGGTGCCGGAGGCCGCTCTGGGCTCCTCTGGGCACCTCCCCGGGCCGGTTTTGTGACCGGTTCGGGCCGGTGTCTGAAGGACCGGGCGCTCAAGCGAGGGCGCCGGTTTGGGATTCGTCGGCGGATCCACCGGATCTCTGTCCGGAAACGGTGCCGGAGGCCGCTCTGGGCTCCTCTGGGCACCTCCCCCGGGGCCGGTTTTGTGAGGATGTCTCAAGCGAGGGCGCCGGTTTGGGATTCGTCACCGGATCCAGCGGATCCAGCGGATCTGTCCGGAAACGGTGCCGGAGGCCGCTCTGGGCTCCTCTGGGCACCTCCCCCGGGGCCGGTTTTGTGAGGATGTCTCAAGCGAGGGCGCCGGTTTGGGATTCGTCACCGGATCCACCGGATCTGTCCGGAAACGGTGCCGGAGGCCGCTCTGGGCTCCTCTGGGCACCTCCCCCGGGGCCGGTTTTGTGAGGATGTCTCAAGCGAGGGCGCCGGTTTGGGATTCGTCACCGGATCCACCGGATCTGTCCGGAAACGGTGCCGGAGGCCGCTCTGGGCTCCGGTGTCTCAAGCGAGGGCGCCGGTTTGGGATTCGTCGGAGGATCCAGCGGATCTGTCCGGAAACGGTGCCGGAGGCCGCTCTGGGCTCCTCTGGGCACCTCCCCCGGGGCCGGTTTTGTGAGGATGTCTCAAGCGAGGGCGCCGGTTTGGGATTCGTCACCGGATCCACCGGATCTGTCCGGAAACGGTGCCGGAGGCCGCTCTGGGCTCGTGCTCTTCGCGCCGGGGGTGAGGATGACGTGAGTTCCACAGAAACTCCCTCAAATTAGTATTATTCATATTATTCTTCTTCTTCTTCAACATCATCATCATCGTCATCATCACCAGCACCATCACCATCACCATCAGCATCATCATCATCATCAGCATCATCATCATCAGCATCTCCATCATCAGCATCATCATCAGCATCAGCATCATCATCATCAGCATCATCATCATCAACATGATCATGATCATGATCATGATCATCATCATCACCATCATCATCCTCAGTGTCATCCTCATCTTGATCTTCATCCATCCTCATCACCATCATCAAGCTCACCATCATCATCGTCGTCATCATCATCGCCACCACCATGATCATCATCATCATCATCATCATCACAATCCGCATCATCATCATCCTCATCATCATCAGCATCATCAGCATTATTATCATCATCCTCATCCTCATCATGAACCATCGTCGTCAGTATCATCATAATCATCAGCATCAACATCCTCCTCCTGCTCCTCATCATCATCACCGCGACCACCAGCATCATGATCACCGCTCCCCCAATCCTGGGGCAGAAAGTCTTACACGCCAAAGCCTGCCGTGCCCCCTCGAACGGTCGCCGCCGAAAATGGTGGACTGGCAAGGTGGCGGGACTTGCCGCAGGCAGCTGGATACGCCAGCGAGAGGCTCTGCGTGCTCAACGGCGTAGGCTTGTACTCCGGGTAGGTCAGAGGCTCCTTCGCACCGCTGGGGTTGTTGGGCGAAGCCGCTGAGGACACCAGGGGCATCTTGGAGCCCAGTCCCGGCAAGAATGAGCCGACGGTGGCGTCGCTCTCCTGCCTCAGCACCACCAGGCCGTGGAACTCTTGGAACTCCCTGATGGTCGGGGTGCCCGCGTCGGCCCTCACGGCCAGCGACTTCCCGAATTCTCCGCTGGAGCTCCTAGCGCCGAGGGTCTCCAGCACCGTCTCCGTCACCCCTGCCAAAACCTGGTTCAGCACGGCGGACAACTCGTCGCTGACTCGCTGCGCCGCGGGGCGCCTCGTCGGCCTCTCCTGAGTGCACCGCTCCACGACCGGCCGCAACGCCTGTGCGAGCTCGTCGAGCGGCGCGGGCCACACAAGGCTGGGCGTCTGGCCGCGGCTCAGCGAGCTCACCACCTGGTCCCTGCTCTTGCCCTCAAAGGGCCGGCACCCCGTGGCGATGAAGTACGCGAGCAGCCCGAACGAGTAGCAGTCGGCGGCGGCGTCGGGGGGGACTGTGTGGCGCGAGCACAGCTCTGGCGCCATCCAGCGCAGCGTGCCGCCCAGAGACTTGGCATTCTTCGTGACGATCCGGGGGAGGCCGAAGTCTAGCAACTTGGCGTGGTAGGACCACCGCCCGCTCCTGCTGCGCCGCTCCTCCACGAACACGTTGGAATCCTTCAGGTCGCCGTGGACGACGACGGGCCTCCTCGAGTGCAGGTAGCGCAGCACGTTCAGGATGTCGACCACGATCGGGGAGCGCGTGGAAGCGCCGAAATCGGAATCTGGAGCTCCCTGGCAGTCCGTGTCGGGCCGTCGGGGGCAGCGGGGCAGGCCCCGGATGAACGCGCCGAGGGGCGCGCCGTCCACGTACTCGAGCACCAGGCACAGCTTCGTGAGGGCGGCGTCGAAGCACGCCCCGTAGAAGAACGCGACGTTGGGGTGGCGGATCCGGCGAAGGATCCTCCATCGGGGAGACCTAAGACTCGGGTTCAGTCGGGGACGTCCCTTTTCAGGAATAACAATATGAAAATAACTTTACAAACAAAAAAAAATGATGTGGAAGTGTCAAGGCATCTTCCAAGTACTCAAAGCATAATCTGGAAATTGCCTCTTTGACAAAAGTTTCGCTGGCAGACGGCGCACGCGTCTGGAAAACATGCTGCGACGCGTGGCGTCGTTATGACCTGTTGCGCCACTCGTGGTGGCGACAGCGCGCGCTACCGCGTTTTGGCACGCGCGTGCTTGTGTAGCGAAGAGGTTTGTACACAGCCCACAGAGAGGACCGAGTGCGCTTTGCCATCGCATGCTGGATGGCGCGGCGGCGCCACTAGAAACCGATGCGATGTATCATCGCTTCGGCGATCACCCTTTTGACATGTGCTTGTGGCTCTGCAGACCCAGACCCTGCATTTACACTGGTCGTCCACACAGCCGCAACCATCGTCCGAACAGGCTGCGCGGTCGCTAAAATTCACATGTCGTGGCAGAAATGCCATATTCCTTCACGCATATCGTCCCAATGCCTGCGTATCTTTGCGCATCAACATAGTCATGGTTTTTGCTTCATGGTTCCTCTATTCGCTCCTCCTTCGACCGTTTCATAAAATCGCTGTCGGTCGCGTCTCCCTCCCGTGATTCTCCGAAATGCCATGGGGCGTGGTTTCGCAAGCGCCGCTTTTGAGGCTGGATTGCAAGACGCGCGCATCACTTCGTTCGCCCTCACGGGCTTGCCAGCGCCGGGGTGTCCGATCGCGTCGGTCGCAACGAAACGCACAACGCTCCAATCGGACGGCTCTGAAAACATGGCAAGTGACAGATGGCGCCAACAAGTGCATCGCAGGAACAGTCGCAAGAGTTCGCGCGAGGCCCCTGCTGCAATCCCACGGGGCGCGCGCCGCCGCCGCGACTGCACCGAAACAATGCGACGCGCCGCCGTCGAGCGCCGCCTCTGTGAACGGGGGCCGCCTACAGCACAGTAGCGATAATAAAAGGACGGCTCCGACGGGGGAACACGCGCAGCGGCATTATCTCCATGGGGGCCAAAAAGGATTGACCTGGCCCCCTGCTGTGGCAAGCGGCGACCTATGCGCCTCGGCGCGCGCGCGCGCCCGCGGGCGCTTGGCATGTGGCGCGCTGGCATTGGATTGTCGATAGGTTTTCATATAAATCACGTTGAATGACTGCGCCCTCCACGCCGGGAATGAAATTTAACACTGGTTTCTGACCATTGGGTTTCCGACTTGAGGATCCCAACCCGTCGCATATAATCGTAGGCACCACGCCGCAAGCGCGCGCGCGCGCGCGCGCGCGGTGGGCGCCTGCCATCTCGCGCGCCCGCATTGCACTGGGCGTGCGTTTTCGCATTCACCCAAAGAGATGGCCGCGCCTTCCGCTCCGAGAATGATGATTTACATTGGGTTTTGACCATTGGGATTTCAACTTAACATCGCCGCCCACGGTGTAGAACAGTTAGCGCCGCGCTGCGCGCGCGCAGGCGCCTGCCATCTCGCGCGCTGGCACTGCCATGTGCATGCGCTTCCCTATTCACCATGTTCTGGCGGCTGCGCCTTCCGATCCGATGGTTTTTTATATTAAAAGCATTGGGTTTTGACCATGTGGGTTTCATACTTAATATCGCTGCCCAGTGCGTGGAAACGCATGCACCACGCCGCGCGCGTGAGCGCCTGCCATATCGCGAGCGTTTGCATTGCATTGCGTGTGCGATGTCATATACACCGCGTTGAGATGGCCGCGATTTTCGCTCAGAGAGTGGAATTTGCATTGGGTTTTGACTATTGGGTTTTCGACTTGATATCGCCGCCCATGGTATAGACACGCATGCACCCCGCCACGCGCGCGCTTGCGCGGGTGCCTGGCATCTGTCTGGCGCGCTGGCATTGCGCATATCTTTACATGTACGCCATGTTCTGCTGACCGCGCCTTCCGCTCCGAGAGTGATGATTTACATGAGGGTTTTGAACTTGGGTTTCCGATTTGGCAACGCCGCCCATTGTTTAGAATCGCATGCGCCACGCCGCGAGCGCGCGCGCGCGGGCGGCTGCCATCTCGCGCGCCGGCATTGCATCGCGCATGCGTTTTCAGATACACCACGTTGAGATGGTCGCGCCTTCCGATCAGAGAATGAAAATATGCATTGAGTTTGGACCATTGGGTTTTCGACTTAGCATCGCCGCCAATGGTGAAAGAAATGCATGCGTCGCCCGCGCGAGTTGACGCCTGGTAAACGGGGCGTGGCTATTGCATTGTGCATGGGCAACCCGCCCGCCGAATGTCAATTTCGGCACGCCCCTCATGCGTACCGCGGCCCTATCGGGAGCTCTACCGATGGCCTCAGCGGCCGCGCCCACGCGCGGCCCCCCGCCCACCGCGCGCCCGTCTCGGCGAGCCCCTCACGCGCTTCGTGGCCCCATCGAGAGCTCCACCGCAAGCCCCAGCGGCCATGTCCGCACGCGCCCCCCCCTTCCCCTCCCCGCCACCGCCCCCGCCCACCTCGTGCCCATTTCGGCGCGCTCTCACGCGCTTCGTGGCCCGCAAGGACTTACCTTGATTTGAAAGTATGTTAAACTTTGGTATTTCGACGTGGTCGGCTTAATTTTTCTAGCTCGGACGCCGCCGTCTCCCGAGGTTGAGCCTTCGAGGCCCCGGGCGATTAAATTACCCCGATGCGCGCGCCCGAGCACATTCATGCATCATAGCAACATCATGTGCTAGTATTCCATAGCATGGCATAGCATGTAATAGCATACCATGCCAACTCATACAATAACATGTCATTGCATGCAACAACTCATATTCCACCTCCTCACGGGTTCGTCGATGTTTCGACGGCGTGCGCGGCCGCCGATCAAATGCCCCACGGCGTCGCGCGCAAGTGCATTGTGCTGGATTTTATACTTTGCTTGTTGGCGCAGTTAACCGGGTTGCTCGGGACATCCCCTGGAAAGTAAGTTGCCCCCCGAAGGCCCACGAGAGTCTCCAAATCCTCTTCATTGTCTGCCTTCCCCCCCTTCATGTAGACTTCCCTATCAACGCATCAGTCCATTAAATAGACGGCGATAGTGGCGATAATAAGTTGCTGAGGTTTTATGGGGCAAGGAGAAGTCAGTCCAACGTTCAAGTTGAGCGCACCCCTGGCCAGCCCCGCGGGGCTGGGCGCCGCCGCTGCGGCGCCCCGGGCGGAGTCTAGCTCCACGGTAATCAACGAGCGGCTGCCATTCGGCAAGCGCACATCGTATAGATGGATATCAGCGTCGCTGCATGCACAGGTTGTCACACTGATAAGAACAGATACTACACTTGATCATTGCCAAGATGACTTCTGGGCGGAGCCGCCTTGATTCCGCCACCCTGTAATTCACGCACAACTTGCACGTGAAGTGCGCGCCCCCCCCCCCCCCCCCCCCACACGGCTGCTCCCAGCGTGAATACTTGCATTGATTTATGATGAGGGGACAGGGGGGGGAGGGTGCAAGTTAAGTTGCAAGGGGGGGGGGGGGGAGTGTTTTAGGCCACCCCGGGGGGCGATGACCTACGCTTAGTAAGAAAAAAACGGCCGAAGCAGCCGATCGCGCTCTATGCGCCCGGGCCCTCAGTAGAGGCTGTAGCCGCCGCTCGGTGCCCGCGCCGACGACGAGCTCCCTCCTGGACCTGTTGGAGGTACAACAGCGCCAAGCTGCGGCGGTGCCATCGCGCCCGCCCGCTTCCACCACGCCCCCTTCCACCGCGGATTGAAGGAACCGTCCGCGATGCAGTTCCAGCGCCAGATCTTTCGGGAGTGGAGGGAGGGCGGGTGGGAGGGATGGGCCTCGGGGGAGGATCGACGTTCCTCCGCCAGGGCCCATCCCTCCCTCCCGCCCTCCAGCCCCCCTCCCATGATGCCTCCTTTCCACCCCGTCAGCTTGCACCTGCCGCGGGCGCGATGGCCAGGCACCTCCAACGTACCTGCCGATCGGCCGACGAGGGACGACCGACGAGGACGACCGACGAGGACGACAATGGGGCACTGGAATGCCCTGCCACAGGTCGTCGTACTCCGATGGCCACGCCTTGGTGCACGTCCGACTGGTCTCGTTGTAGCCGCACCTCCCCCCTCCCTGGCCCCGGGGTGTCGTTCGGGGGGCTCTCCCCCCAGCACCCTCTCATCATCCCCATCGCTCCCTCCTTCGCCCCCTCCCTCCCTCCTCCTCTGGGGCACCGAACGTTGGTGGTGGAGTCCGTCCACTCGTGGTCGAACTCCGCCGCCAGGGCCGCCATCGCGGCTGGAGCGCCCCCGGGTGCCGAGCGCGCGCCCCCTCACGGAGGCTTGAAAAGATCCCAGAATCTGAACCTCGACGAATGCGGCGGGGATCGAGGCAGCCTGTCCCCCAGATGGCCGAAGCAGCCAGGGCCTCCAGATGGCCGAAGCAGCCACGGCCGAAGCAGCCCGGGCCTCCAGATGGCCGAAGCAGCCACGGCCGAAGGCCCCCCCCCGCCCATCCATCCCCCATCCCTCCCTCCTCAT
Organism: Prorocentrum cordatum; assembly: GCA_963575745.1. NCBI lineage: Eukaryota > Dinophyceae > Prorocentrales > Prorocentraceae > Prorocentrum > Prorocentrum cordatum. The sequence goes on from CAUYUJ010015060.1 coordinate 1,519,225, forward strand.
CGTCATCGCTTCGATGCTGCGGTTTCTCGATCTAGAGAGTTGCGGGCAGATGGGCCACTGATGGATGCCTCGGCCAAGCCCCCCACCTCCCCCCAGTTAGATGCCCACTGGGCGACCTACGCAATCACTTCGCCAGAGACATCCCACGAGTTCTGGCCGCCCACGATGATGAGGATTCATAACTATCGTCGTAATTCGCGGATCGCTTTCGCGACGTTGCTCATGGCCTTCGCAACGTAGCACTTCAAGCTGTTCTTGGCCAGCTCTGCCACGGCGCGATTCGCGAGAACCGCTGCCCGGGCGAAACAGTAATTATAAGAATAATGCGGCTCGTTAAATAACACGGGCACCGCTGGGAAACCCTGCCCCGATGCCCCCAGGTCCGCTATGGGATTGACAAGGAAAGAGGAATGGCGATGACGATGGTGATTTTTGACTTCGCGCTAGAGCCGAAGCAGCCGAAGAGCCGATTCCGTCGTGGCCGAAGCAGCCAAAGAGCAGGTCCTAAAGCTTACTCGCATAGGTCGACTGGCGCGTACTCCCCGTAGCTCAGACCGAGCACCTCGCTGCTCGATTGGAACGGCCCCATGATCTGCGGCGAAAGGCCCGCGACCAAGCGAGGGTCGCCTCGAACTTGCGCACCGCCCCGATCTGGGAGTCGAGGTGGGCGACGATCTGCGCGCGCCACTTCATGGCGATCCCGCGCTCCAGATAGCGCGGGTCGTTCTGGTGGATATACAGCAAGAGCTTGTGATCCGCCAGTTGATTGGCTTGGTAGGCCAGCAACTCCTTGTCCTGCTCAAGCTTCTCTGAAAGCTTGCGCAGCATGGACGACGCGCGGTTCAGGTGAAGCGTCGCCTTGCCAAGTAGCACCGCTGGCCCTGCGGAGGGCGCAATGTCCTGCCAGTATTTGCAATCAGCGGAGATGTCATCCCAGGAGATGAGCTGGTTCGGAGCCTCAGGGTTGTAAGTGCTACTGGCAGACCCGATAGACCGCATCAGCTCTGAGTACATGACTTCAGCGGTGCAGTGCCGAAGCAGAGGCGCCGAAACCATCGAGCCGAAACAGCTGATCGTCGGAAAGTAGTCGCAACAACTGGCCCAGGGTTACGGTGGTCGGCTGGGCGAATGATGATGACGAGGGCGAGGAGGTGGACTCGCGGGCGCGCTCATGCAGCGGCCAGCCGCGCCGCGGACCGATGGGTTGCGCCGGCCCCCATGTTCCTGCCTGTAAGGGCCGAGCAACCGTTCGCAGCAGGAGCGCTACAGGCCTCGTAAATGCCATGGCGCCCGGCTTGGTTTTTACCGCACCACTTGCACATCGGCAGCGATGGCGCGGTTGCTCCTTGCGGTGGCCTGTCGCCTGCCGCGCAGCGTGCAGCACGAGCCGCTTTCTTATATAGCCAGGCTGGCGCTTGTCGATTGCTATGCTTCCACTCAACCCAAGCAGGAGGCGCGGGTGGTGGTGGCTGCTCATGCGGCGGCACTGGCACGCTGCAGACATGCGGCTGTGGCATGCTGAACTGGGCGTGCTGCGCCGTGGCCGCACTGTGCGCCGCACATTGTGCGGCTTGCGCAGCCACGTTTGCAACGTCCACCGCTTGCATCACGTCGTTGCGGAGTGCTGCAACCGTCGCGTTTAGCTGTTTGATCTGCTCCTCGCAGGCTGCCAGGCATGTGCTGCCTGGCGTGCTTCCTGGCAGGCTCGCATGTGGGCTGCCGCCGCCGCCGAGCGCTGGCCGTGGGGATCCTGTGTCTGGCGAGACAGTGCCAACACCCTCCTCCTGTGGAATCTCGTCGGCGTACTCCTCCGCGGGCTGACCTGCGGGCTGCTGCCACATGTCGGCATCTTCTGGATAGCCCGCGGACTGCCACGACATGTTGTCATATTGATGATGGTCGTTGGGCTGCTGCTGATAATAAATACCACGCCGTGTCAGCATCATTAATCTTAGCATTGACCCAGGTGTCCGCCTCCTCCACTTCGTCGCGCATGTAGTCCGTGGCGGGATGATGTTGTTGATACGGCTCCGCGGAGCACTGACCACCACGAGCATCGTCCGGGGCGTCACCCGTCTGTGGCTTTTCGTCCTCGGGGTGATAGAACATAAGTTTAGACCCATTGCACATGTCGATCACTTCTTGTGAGGACATATTCTCAGGTTGTTTGTGAGGTGGCCCCTCCTTCCGCATTGCCGCCCAAAGCTCGTGCCTGTACGGCAGATCGAAGTAGTTGGCCAGCTCAAGCCAGTTTCTGATCATGTGCAGGTGGGCCGCCATGGCCGCCGTGGCCTCCTCCGGGGGAGTATTAATCCACCATGGCGGTTCAGTCTCCTCGTGCTTGGTGAACTGGAAGAACGCGCCAGGCGAGCCATCATCGTAGGATGTGATCGTTTTGCATGCGTTTTAGCCCGTCTGGTCCAAGAGCGCGGAATACAGGCACTCTGGATCGTTGTCAAGCATGTGCGTGAGCCCGGCCCGCCTTGCAGGAATCCCTTTGCCACGCCAGCCGCTCTTCTTCGACGTAATGGAAAACTGGCGAGCTTCCATGCCGAGGTGCGTGATGCCACGCCGCCTGAGGAACCTCACGACGTAGCACTGGATCTCATTGCCTCGGTGCCAGGAAGTCCACTTCCCTGTATTTGTTTGAGAAATCACGTGAACAGCGTTGGTTCCCTATGTAGCCATGAACAGCACGAGGAACGAGTAGGCGCCGTCTGACATTGATTGCCAAAAGTCATCACCTCGCGGTTGCGAACGCAAGCCTTTGCGCCAACACTAAGTGCAATTAACATCGTGAATTACACCTTTTGTGGCACGAGGCATGCGTTCCAACCCGACACCGTCTGCTGGCACGCCCTTCTTGCTCAACACTTGGCCCACATCGATGCCGAGCTTCGGCACCTCCGCATGCTGTGGACCGCACTGGCCCCAGTCCACGGGGCGCGCCAAGGGCGCGCCGAAGCAGCGCTGATTAATCCCAAATATGGCAATTCAGTACGGAGGAGGAGGAGGGGGAAGTGCGCGCCGTCTTGGACAATTGTGGGTGGGCCATCCTGGTGAGAACGTCATGGGCCGTCTTGGATCCTCCTGGGCTGTCTCGGCACATCCCGGGGCTGTTGGCGCCTCGCAGGGGCCTGTGCGGGTGGATAACGGGCGCGGGGTGGACAGCGGGGTATGGGGCGAGTGGAACCACTGCCACTTTGGCTCATAACTTATTAACGGCTTGATCTCTCTCTCTCTCTCTCTCTCTCTCTCTCTCTCTCTCTCTCAGAGAGAGAGAGAGAGAGAGAGAGAAAAAAAAGAAAAAAAAAGATCCGATACGGGGCCATCTGGCCACTACTACCAATTCGACGGAAGGCAATGACGAGCCACACGCGCGTCCTCTTCGACCTCCCGACCCAGCGCGACGCAGTCGAGAGCGCGCTCAGGGGCGAGAAGCAGCAGGCAACCATCACAACCGCGAAGGGCAGGTTCTGGGCCTACTTCATGGAGCTGAACACGCGGCTGTCGGTGACGACTACAGTGCGGGCCTCCCCGCGCGCTGGACATCATGACCCAAGGTGCGACGATCAAGAGTACGATCACGAAGGAGATCTCGGAATACTTCGGCGCCGAGTCTGAGTTGAAGATCTACAAGTGTTACGGGCAATCCCCCGATGAAGATCCCATTGGCGACGGCGAACTCGCGAACCTCATCCAGTGGATCTACGTCCACAAGACCGACGGCGGCGACGGCGGCGACGGCGACGCCAGCTCCGACACTCAGCCTGAGCACCCTGCCGTCGACATACCCGAGATCGAGACGTGGGCGAGGCGCAACGACGAGTGGAAGAGGGCGATGTTGCCGAACCTCGAGGGGCCCACGCAGGGTCGCCTATGCGTCAACGTGAGCCACTTGAAACGCAGGGCGCTCGAGGAGTTCGGGTTCGCGGACATTGACGAGCTCATCCTCAGGGCCGCCGACATCCACTAAATTGACGGGAGATATGCGGCGTTCCCAGCGCTCAGGCTCAACGAGCGCGTCATTCACCGCAAATGGTACTCGCTGGTCGTCGACAGGACCATGGTTGACTTCGCGCTCGAGGGTGAGCAGTGAGGTGCCACGGCTTTTTCGGCACGGCTGTTTCGGCCGATTCGGACGCCCCGGGGGGCTTGCGGGCGACGGTGCAGCCATTTGCGCCTTTGGGAGTGCCACCACTTGTTGGCGGCCGTCGCTTGCGTAGCCCAGTGTAAAAACGTGGTGCAATCAACATAACTTTCTGGAGAGTGCTATATTCAAGCCCCAACGCCAAGGACCGCGCGAGGGAGGGTGGGTTTGTCAAGCGCACCCCCCGATGCACTTGCGGTAGAACATGTTTTTGGCGAGCTTCCCCCTCCCTCGGCCGTCCCTCCAGGGTGAGCTGGCACTGGTTGAGGTCCAGGAATTTGTCTTTGCCAATGTCAGGAAGCCCCGGGCGAGAGCCGCATCTTGCAGAGGGTCCGCCAACCATCCACGCAGCTGGTGCACATCGTCGTTCTAATCATATGTTAAGATCCCGATGTCATATAACAGCTCCACGACACGACGCGCCCGTAGCCATTCGGGTCAATTTGATTTTCTGGCGCAACAAAACCGCATTCAATTCACTACCCCACTTCCGTGGACACCAGGGGAGACGCCACGGGCAAGCGCGGCCAGGCGACGAAGGAGAAGCCCGAGCCGAGAACGCGCCCGAGGATCCAGAATAAGACCAGCGCCGCCGGGGCGGAGGCCGCCGCGGGCGAGATGGAACAGCGATCTAGCAACGAAAACATGGTTCGCACCGTGATCAACGAGGTCCACGATGCGTCGAGCAAGATCGCGGAACACCCGGTGTTCAAGGACATCGTTGAGCAGGAGCCGAAGACCATGTCGGATGGAGGCGCCCAGGCGCCATTCAAACAGGCTGACATGAACGCTGTGCTGAACAGAGATGGGCCTGGCATTTTCTACAAATGCGGCCTCAATTTTACGTGGCAGAGCTTCGCGTGGATGTGCAACCACCGCGTGCCACCGCGTGGCTTCGCCCATCAACAAAGGCCAGATCAAGGAGCTCCAGAGGTTCGCCTTGGAGCCACTGAAGCCGCCCAGGCACGTTCCCTTCGAGACGGTGATTGCGTTGGACTCAGCCACGCAATGCGTGATGGGTGCGAAAGGTGCCTTGCAACGCTTGTCGCCCCCGGAGCCCGCCTTCGCGGTGATCTTCAGCATCAGGGATGCAATCATTCAAGAAACTGGCGATGACGTGTTAGGGAAATGGCGCCACGCGCTGTTGACGGCGTCGTTCAGGTTCGAGCTGGTGACATCAGGGGACGATCGGTATTGGAGGGCTGAAAACCTCCGACAGGGAGCCATCGAGATGGGCATCGTGTCCCAATTTTCCGTCCGCCAGTGGATCTACGACGTCGTTGGCTTCAAGGCTTCCAAAGAGAAGGACCTGGGCAGGGAGTTGGGCAGCGCTCAGGTCGCGAAGTACTACCATGAGAAGATGAAGTACGCCAGGGGGACGGAGGGGGTCAGCGCGTCTTTCGTCGACAGCGCCCTCACCGTGCACAGGAGGGTCCTCAGCAACGAGACGGCGCGCCAGTGGCTCGAGTGGTGCGACGAGCACCTGATGGAGAAGAGCCCATGGAGCAAATCGATTTATGCGTTGCATGCCTTGGTCGACCGTGCGCAGACGACATCTCGCATGACCTGGGCCATTTGCGGCCTCGCGGATCTCTACCGCATGGACTGGGGGTCGAATTCCATGCCCGGGAGGGGGGGTGACTGAGCAGAATAAGGTTTTGGCGTTGAAAACCACGGTGTGAACACGTTAGACAAGTATTTTGATCTTGAGGGCCGAGGCAGCCCAAGGGGAAACGGAGCTACGGGGGAGAGGACGAATTAATGTTGGTTGGTTGCGTGTCTTGGGTTGGCCTTGGCCTGTCACATTGCCTGCGAGTAGCCCCCCCCCCAGGACTCGATCACCACGGGGGAGTTCACGATCAGCAGGATGAAGGACTACCGGCAAAGCTACATCGAGGTCCTCAACCTGAAGCATGCCATGCGCGATGAGTTGCTCCAGACGTGATTGCCAGGGATCGGTCTGCCAATCGAGCACGTTAAAAAGATGCAGGAGGCGTTCGCCGATTTTCCGAGCGTACGCGCGTCTGTGACAGGCTACCCCGACGAGCCCACGGTGGACACTACGTGGATGGTCGGATGGCCCCCATCTTCGGTGGCGGCAAGCAAATTTCTGGAAGAGTGTACCTACACTTGCTCCTATGACGGCCGCTACAGGGACGCTGTAAAGTCGAAGGCAAAGGTTGCTGACATCTTGGAGTACGAGAGCGTCAAGCGCGAGATCGACGAGATCGCCACGACTCTGGCCCAAGAGCGATCCGCTGCAGCGGCGGCGAGAGGAGAGACCCCTGCAGTGGACCCAGCTACGCCAGCTCCGACAACTGGCACGGCAACCGAGACTCCAGAGTCGAAGGGCTTTCACAGCATGGAGCAGCAGGACCAGGAGTATTGGGAGAAGATCATCAAGAAGCATGTCCACACGTACGTGGACATCATCGTCGAGAAGAAAACGGCCGCTGAGCTGGAAAACGCAATTCGCGATTCCACTCAGGGCATCAGGGGCGATCCGACTGGTCTCGTGCTGTTTCACTTCGACGTCAAGCAGAGTGGCGAGCCCTTAACTCGCCCGGAGCTGCGGGTCGCCCCCCTGCGCGACGCGAACTACCACAAGGCCTTCCGCCCCGCCCTTCCGCCCCTCTTCGAAGGGGGCGCAGAGGCGGGGGATGAGGGGGGGGGGGGGGCAAGGAAAGGAGGCCTGCTGGGGGCAGGCAGCAAAGGATACGAGGACGCGAAGATGGCGGGCGGAGGGGGGGAATGGGCGAGGGGCAGTCGGGTGAGAAATCAGGACGAGGAATGGATGCAGGAGTAACTTGCGCCCCCCCTTGCCGCACCCGTGCATCGCGGAATGGGGGGGGGGCTGCGAGCGCCTGCGAGGTGCGACTCGCTCGTCGGCCGTTGGGATCCCGCGCGAAAGCGCGCTCCTAGCTGCGAGGGGCGTTTGCCGAACGATGTCGGAAGTCCGCGGGCTGCGCTTGCGTTCCGTTCACTGCGTTTCGCGCGCGCTCGGGGTCTCAACGCGGCGCCAAGGAGGAGGCGCGGGGGGGGATCTTGGGCAGGGAATTAGGTGAATCGGGCTGCCGGTTTGAATCGGGCGGCAATGTGCGAACGCCCCTCTTCCCCTGAAACCTCCGTGGGGTCGAGGAAAAAGCGGGGGCAAGAGAATAGGAGGGACTAGCGGGGAGGAAGAGGAGCATCAGGACAGAGAAGACGAGGACGGGGGAGGAGGAGGAGAATGAATATGGCGGAAGATGACTCAGACGTGGAGGATAAGGAGCAGGGCGGCGAGCGCGAGGAGGGGGAGGAGGATGCGTCGACCAGCCGATCCGAAACTAGATCGCCATACCGATGGGGAGAAGACGGGATTGCGCCGCTGCGCCCGCCCCCACGGATTTTTTATTCGGGGTCGCGTTTTTCGCGTGGCAGCTGCGCCTGTTGCGACTGGCGCCTGCCATTCGCATCGTCTGCGCGTTTGGATTGCCTGCGGTCTTGTGGATGATATCGCGCCACCTCCAAGCACGCCCTGCGTCTGTCGTTTTTTTCGCGGCGCGCCAACGTACGATGCACCGCGCTGACTTGGCTTAATGTTCAGCAGAGTTGGCTCCCCCTCGCGCGAACTCTCACCTGGCGAGTGCGCGACGCGTCGTCTTGTAGAGCATCGGCGGCGGTTGCCGTTCGCGCTGCTCGAACAGGGTGCGTCCATAGCATCACGAGCCTATACTTTCGCGGCTCGCGCGCGCCAAAACGGCGAGGGGGAAATCACAAATACTAGGCATTATGTATGCAGGCAGCTGGTTCTTTGTTACTGTATGCTTGATTATGTTCGATGTCTTGTTCAACGCGCTTTTTCGACACCACAAGAAGTATGTTCTGCATATGTTCTACCTTTCGCTCCAAATCTGTCTGTGCGAGGACATGCCCGCCATGAGACTCGGGCTCGGAAATGGCGAGACGGAGTCGCTTTGCAAAGACGCCACAATTATCCGAGCGAGGGACCAAGCCATATGCAGTTGTGGGCACCGCAATTGTGAATATCTTCTTCGGTGAAGCTCCCTACGGGGCCACGAAGCACTGTCCTGGGATGGTGAGAATGCCAAATTGGGTGTGGCGGACGCGCGCGGGCGGTCCCACTTGGGGCTTCGGTGGAGCTCCCTATGTGGCCACGAGCTTCCGGGACGCACGCGGACGGTCCCACTGGGTGCTCCGCTGGAGCTCCCTACGGGGCCACGGAACGCTGTACTGGGTGGGCGAAAATGCCAAATTGGGCTTCCGGGACGCACGCGGACGGTTCCACTGGTGGCATCGGTGGAGCTCCTAATGGGGCCACGAAAACATGTACTGGGCTGGTGAAAATGCAAAATTGGGCTTCCGGGACGCATGCGGACGGTCTTATTGGAAGCGTTGGTGGAGCTCTCGATGGGGCCACGAAACGCTGTACTGGGTGGGTGAAACTCTCAAAGTGGGTGTGTGGGACGCATGTGGGCGGTCCCACTGGGGGCTTCGGAGAAGCTCCTGCGGGCGGTCCCAGTGGGGGTTTCGGTGGAGCTCCCTATGGGGCCACGAAACGTTGTACTGGGTGGGTGAAAATGCCAAATAGTGTGTGCGAGACGCATGCGGACGGTCCCACTGGCCACGAAACGCTGTCCTGGGTGTGGCGAACGCATGCGGCCACCCCTTCTGGGGCCTCCGATGGAGCTCCTTATGGAGCCACGAAGCGCTGTAGTGGGTGTGGCGGAAGCATGTGGCCACCCCCACTGGGGCCTTCGGTGGAGCTCCTTTTGGGGCCATGAAGCGCTGTACTGGGTGTGGCGGACACATGTGACCGCCCCCGCTGAGGCCTTGGGTGGGGCTCCGTATGGGACCACGAAGCCCTGTACTGGGTATGGCGGACGCATGTGGCCACCCCCACTGGGGCCCGAGGTGGAGATCCCCATGGGGCCGCGAAACGCCGTACTGGGTGTGGCGCACGCATGTGGCCAGCCCCACTGAGGCCTTGGGTGGAGCTCCCTATGGGGCCACGAAACTCTGTACTGGGTGTGGCGGACGCATGTGGCCACCCCCACTGGGGCCTTGGGTGGAGCTCCCTATGGGGCCACGAAGCTCTGTACTGGGTGTGGCGGACGCATGTGGTCACCCCCACTGGGGCCTTGGGTTGAGTCTTCATGGGGCCACGAAGCGCCGCACTGGGT
>CAUYUJ010015060.1:1536057-1608499 GCA_963575745.1 Prorocentrum cordatum
GACACGGGGATCCAGGTGGGACCTCGCGGCGGGGCTGCGAAACGCGCTACTGTCGCCACGTTCGTGGGCTACTTGGAGGTTCCGCGGCGTGGAGTCACACGGGAATCCAGTTGGAACCTCGCGGCTCCCTGGGGGTCTGCGAAGTGCGCTACCGTCGCCACGTTCGTGGGCTCCAGGGAGGCCCCGCGGCGTGGAGTTACACGGGGATCCAGATGGAACCTCGCGGCTCCCTGGGGGGCTGCGAATTGCGCAACTGTCGCCACGTTCGTGGGCTCCTGGGAGGTCCAGCGCGGTCGGTCGTCACGCGGACCCCGTCGAGACCTCGCGGCTCCCTGGGAGGGGCTGCGAAATGCGCAACCGTCGCCACTTTCGCGAGCTCTGGGGAGGTCCAGTGGAGTGGGGGGTCAAGCGGACCCAGCCGAGACCTCGCGGCTCCCTGGGAGCTGGCACCTGCGAGGCAGGACGGAGGGGCGGGGGGTCACGCAAACCCCGACGAGACCTCGCGGCGCCTGGGGAGCGGGCAACTGCGTAACAGCCGCAATAGTCGTGGGCTCCTGGCAAGCGGGGCGGAGTGAGGGGCACGGGGATCCAGTTGGAACCTCGTGGCTCCCTGGGGGACAGCGAAGTGCGCAAGTGTCGCCACGTTCGTTTGCTCCTGGGAGTTCACGCGGAACGGAGTTACACGGGGATCCAGTCGGGACCTCGCGGCTCCCTAAGGGACTGCGACGTGCGCAACTGTCGCCGCGTTCGTGGGCTCCTCGGAGGTCTCGCGGAATGGGGGGATACGGGGATCCAGTTGGGACCTCGCGGCTCCCTGGGGAGCTGCGACTTGCGCAACCGTCGCCACGTTCGTGGGCTCCTGGGAGGTCGCGCGGCGTGGAGTTACGGGGGGATCCAGTTGAGACCTCGCGGCTCCCTGGAAGGCTGCGAATTGCGCAACTGTTGCCACTTTCTTTGGCTCCTGGGAGGTCGCGCAGAGTGGGGGGGACACGGGGATCCAGTTGGGATTTCGCGGAGCCCTGGGGGGCTGCGACGTGCGCAACCGTCGCCACTTTCGCGGGCTCCTGGGAGGTCCAGCGGAATGGGGGGGCACGGACACTGATTAAAGACGTCGCAGCTCCCTAGGTGGCTGCGAAGTGCGCTACCGTCGCCACGTTCGTGGGCTACTTGGAGGTTCCGCGGCGTGGAGTCACACGGGAATCCAGTTGGAACCTCGCGGCTCCCTGGGGGGCTGCGAAGTGCGCTACCGTCGCCACGTTCTTGGGCTCCAGGGAGGTCCCGCGGCGTGGAGTTACACGGGGATCCAGATGGAACCTCGCGGCTGCCTGGGGGGCTGCGAATTGCGCAACTGTCGCCAATTTCGTGGGCTCCTGGGAGGTCGCGCGGAATGGGGGGACACGGTGATCTAGTTGGGACCTCGTGGCTTCCTGGGGGGGGCTGCGAAATGCGCAACCGTCGCCACTTTCGTGAGCTCTGGGGAGGTCCAGTGGAGTGGGGGGCCAAGCGGACCCAGCCGAGACCTCGCGGCTCCCTGGAGACTGGCACCTGCGAGGCAGGGCGGAGTGGGGTGTCACGCACACCGCGACGAGACCTCGCGGCGCCCTGGGGGGCTGGCAACTGCGTAACGGCCACCATGTGCGTGTCTAGTGAGCGTTCCTAAGTATGGTCGCCGTATGCTTAGAAAGGGTTGGGTACGTCACCGAGTGATTCTACGAGTTCGGTATCTGGAAGTCTTTTCCTGCCCCAAGGACCGTCAAAACACAACTCTGGAGGAAGAGCCGGCCCCAGAAAGAGGACGAGATCGGTCCCCGTGGGGGCCACGTCGAAACAAAACACTGCAGCGTCGCCGGAGAAGGTAGGGGGGAGGGACATGTGTTTTTTACCGCAAACACGCCACCAAGAGCTCGCTACAAGGAGTCGGCTGCCCCAAAACGCTGGACACCAAGATGCCGTGGTCCAGTGTCGTTGACCCGAACGTGTCCAGAAGATTCGCAGGCCCAGCGAGGAGGAGGAGGAGAAGGGGCAAGGGCGCCGTGCGATGTGTGTGTGTGTGTGTGTGTGTGTGTGTGTGTGTGTGTGTGTGTGTGTGTGTGTGTGTGTGTGTGTGTGTGTGTGTGTGTGTGTGTGTGTGTGTGTGTGTGTGTGTGTGTGTGTGTGTGTGTGTGTGTGTGTGTGTGTGTGTGTGTGTGTGTGTGTGTGTGTGTGTGTGTGTGTGGTGTGTGTGTGTGTGTGTGTGTGTGTGTGTGTGTGTGTGTGTGTGTGTGTGTGTGTGTGTGTGTGTGTGTGTGTGTGTGTGTGTGTGTGTGTGTGTGTGTGTGTGTGTGTGTGTGTGTGTGTGTGTGTGTGTGTGTGTGTGTGTGTGTGTGTGTGTGTGTGTGTGTGTGTGTGTGTGTGTGTGTGTGTGTGTGTGTGTGTGTGTGTGTGTGTGTGTGTGTGTGTGTGTGTGTGTGTGTGTGTGTGTGTGTGTGTGTGTGTGTGTGTGTGTGTGTGTGTGTGTGTGTGTGTGTGTGTGTGTGTGTGTGTGTGTGTGTGTGTGTGTGTGTGTGTGTGTGTGTGTAATGTCTTTGATCTTGCCGTTTGGGCCATGGGAGATCGTCGCACAGGGAGGGGGGAGGGACAGGAGGGTCTTTGATCTTGCCGTTTGGGCCATGGGAGATCGTCGCACAGGGAGGGGGGAGGGACAGGAGGGTCAGGAGGGAGCGAGGAGGAGAGGGAGGACCAGCGAGGAGAGGGATGGTGCGGGTGAGGAGCGCTCGTGCGGCCGCCGCGGGCGCGGGAGGGCCGTCACCGCGTGAAGCCGCCACCGCCTCGCAGGTCCGCGGGGGGTCCTCTCTCCCTCCTCGCCCTCCTCGCCCTGCTCCTGGCTTCAGGTCGAGCCTGTCCCCCTCTCCAGCAGGGGGATATATTGGACGAACGATGAAAAAGATCAGAAAAATGCTCAAAAGGTGCCCCAAAATACCCCAAAAATACCCCCAAAAAGGAAAAGCCGCCCCAAAATGCCCCCAAAAATGGTCCCCCGACTATTTGTTTGACTCTTTTCGAACATTACCCCATGTAGAGGGCCAGGCCCGACTTCATCCTGGCTCCTGGCCTCTCCGCCTCGCTCCCGAGTCGCTCCACCTCGCCCTCCTCCTCGCTCCTCCTCGCCCTCCCACCTCCCTGGCTCCCCTCGATCCGCCTCGCTCCTCCTCCTCCTCCTCCTCCTCCCCTCCTCATCACCGTCATCAGCATTATCATCCTCATCATCATCATCATCATCAGCATCATCATCAACATCAGCATCATCATCCTCAGCAGCATCAGCATCAGCATCAGCATCAGCATCGCCCTTTTCATCACCATCATCACCACCATCATCAACATCATCATCATCAAGATCATCAGCATCATCATTACAATCACCATCACCATCACCATCACCATCACCATCACCATCACCATCACCATCACCATCACCATCACCATCATCATCATCATCATCATCATCATCATCATCATCATCATCATATTCATCAGCATCATCATCATCAGCATCATATTCATCATCATCATCAGCAGCATCATCATCAGCAGCATCATCAGCAGCAGCATCATCAGCAGCAGCATCAGCATCACCATCATGATCATCAACATCATCATCATCATCCTGCTCGCGCACCTCTCCTCCTCCTGTACAGGCCCGGCCCGCCTCGCTTCTATCCTGATCCTCCTCCTCCTGATCCGACACTCTCACCATCCTGATCCTCCTCCTCCTCCTCCTCGTCCTTCTCCTCCTCCTCGTGTTCCTTCTCCTCCTCCTCCTCGTCCTTCTCCTCGTCCTCACCATCATCATCAGCAGCATCATCATCACCACCATCATCATCAGCAAAAACGTCATCATCAGCAGCATCAGCAACATCATCATGATCAACATAGGCAGAATCGTCATCATCATCAGCATCAGCATCAGCATCAGCATCAGCATCAGCATCATCATCATCATCATCATCATCATCATCATCATCATCATCATCATCATCATCACCAGTAATATCAACATTCACCATCCTTCTCCCTTTCCTCCTCCGTCCCAGCTCACGCACCTGGGTGTCCTGGCTCCTTCCAACGCCAGAGGCGCCAATGTATCGGGGGAAGCCCCTGGCGGCGAGGCCAAAGCCAGCTGCACGCAGCAGACTTCGTACCCCCCCTTTCCCCATCCCCCCCTTCCCAGACTCCCGGCAACTTTCCACAACGTGAACCCCTGGAGGTCTCGACACATTCTCACTGATTTGTTTCATCCCGAGTAGCTTTTTGACGGTCCCAGGGCTTCGCGAGGGCCTCAGAAGCCGAAACAAGCATGCTCGTGTTGGTTTTCGCAACGCGAGAATGTCGAGGTTTTCCTCCCCTGACGGTGAGGGGGAACGATAGAGGGGACCAGCTCAGGGGCGGAAACATCAACCTGGCATCGGTGATATAACGCAGATAAATCGGCCAGCTGACTTCGTACACCCTCACTTCACGATCCGACCCGAGGGGAGGATGAAGAGAAGAAGGCGCAAGATGAGAAGCAGGAGGAGGAGGAGAAAGAGAAGGAGGAGGAGGACGACGAGACGGAGGCGGCGGCGGCGGCGGCGGCCGAGAAAGAGGAGGAGGACGAGGAGACAACCGAGGAGCAGCATCAAAGCGCGGGCGCTGCTCCCAGGACGAGCAGGAGCAACGTCTGGATCAGGAAACAAACGACACCACCCCACCTACGGCAGGTCCGTGCCGTGTCGACCCCGGCGTTGGTTCCCGACACCGCGCTGGATCGTTCAACCTTGAACGATCGGCCGTCTCCGCAACGTCCGATCGTTCAACATCGACCGATTCTGGGCCGCCGGCGGCGTTCAAAGTTGAACGCCGCTGGCGGGGTCGCCGCCGGTCGACACGACGCGAACCTACCGTACGGTCCCACGGGCCTCAGCATGTACTGTGAATTCCGGCTCGGGCTTCCGCATGGCGCACGCTGCGGCCCCCGATGGGCCGTAGCGCAACATGGAGGGCGGGGTGGTGTCGCTTGCTCGTTCTGGGGGAACGAAGAAGGACATCAAAGTACAAACTAGGAGGTCCGCGCAGATCTCTCGGATCGGCGCTGGACCCCCCTCCCTGGCGCGCGGAGCGCGCCAGGGGCTCCGCCGGAGTCGCCGCCAGGGGGCTCGAGCGCGGATCCGAGAAATCCGTGCGGACCTCCGAGTTCCTTTATTTTCGTCGAACGTCGAGAGGGAGCCCCACCGTGGAACGCCAGCTGTGTCGCGCCAGCGCGCTGCGGCAGCGCGGGCAGTTCCTGCAGGTCCCGGTCCTTGAAGAAGATCTGGCAAGGGGCCGCCGCCGACCGACACCGAGGAGGCCCCCTCGAGATCGCTATCGCTCGGACGGCCCTTCCCCTATCAATATATCTATCCCTGCTGTAAGAGACACAATGGTCCAGCAGGCGCCACGCCGAGCGGGCTATGAACTTAACGATTACGCTCAAGAAGAGAAACAGCGAACGAATTACAACCAATGCGTGTGATATGACAGGCGGCAGGCGTGCACAACAATTCTTATTGTCATGCAAACGTTAATTGTTAAACCCCGTGCATGTTTGATTTCGTGCGCGTTTGGTTCGGTCGCAAACTGACCGAAAAAAGGGTCCTCGAGAAGCTTCGCCGAGAAAAAAGACACATGTCCGAGCGATGCCAAGCGAGATCCGTCCCCTCCCAGCAGACAGAAGCCATCCCAAAAAGGGTCGGAGCCGATGGGGACCACGCCGCATCGTGGATGCATTGGCGATGCATCGGCGAGGCATCAGCAACGCAACGGCGATGCAATGGCGGAGCGTCATCGATTCACTCGCCAGAAGAACATGATTCCCGGCGAGTGGGATTAAATGGTGATGAAAATGGGTTCCATCACTCATGATGGGTCTATCACATGTGCTTTTTAATATTCGACAGTCCGTTGAGCTGAGATGTAGAAGTAAGAGACTGAGGAGGAAAGGGCGAAGACGAAACGATCCAACTCCCCTTTTCCCCTCGCGCGCGTGGGAAGCGCGCCCTTTCATAGAGTGGCTTGAGCCAGCGTCGGTGGCGGGGCTGCGGCGAGCACAGGGAGCGAGCAGGGAGAGAGCATTAACAACTCAGCGACGTCGGCGTAGAGAAAATTGGCCTCTGCATCGAGCCACATCGACGATGCTGCGTAGGCCTCCGACATGCACTCGGACCCCACCTGGGAGTAAGACGAAGCAAAGACGACGACAAAGCCCAGTGAGGATGAATCGAGAATCTCTGAGGTCCCGAGGCTCTGGAGGATGTGTCGGGCGCCGTGGCTTTCTCAGAGCGATCCCTGAGCGTTCCGGAACGCTCTGGAACGGACTTATCCCCACCCTACAAATAGCCCCGTCCGAGGTTGGGAATCTTCTGACCTGGGTCAATCCAGACCCGGGTCAGTCAGGCCTTGCAGAATCCTGCAAGGTCCTGCAAAATCCTGCGCCCCAGCCCGGGTCAAAGCGAAGGATCCTGCACCCAGACCTGGGTCAATGGGACCCTGGCACTGCAGGAGGATCCTGCAAGATCCGACGCTCTGGCGGACCCCCGTCTGCATCAACCTCGGGGGTGGACAGAACCCCCAACAGTGACACGTCGATTAGTGAATTGTCCGTTTTCGGTTCTCGAGATGGCGCCGTGGCCGTTATTTTCCAGGCTTGCGCCCGCCAGGTTTGGGCCTCAGGTCGTTTTCACTAAACCACGTTTTACTAAAGGGGGTTCTGTCCATCCCCGACAACCCCCGTCTGCTGAGCCCCGACGAGGAAGGTCTGGATCAGATCCGGGCGTGGCAACACCGGATCGCAGCGCCGTGGTGCTCCCTGCTGGCGCTCTCTGCTCTCTCGGGGAGCCCCCCTGGGAGGGGGGCCCCTCCTGGCCCCCCCTCGGGCCGTCGAGGGCCGACCCGAGGGGCTGAGGTCCCTGGGAAGAGAGAGAGAGAGAGAGCACCTGCTGTGTGCGCGGCGGCAGCGGGAGATCGAGGGGGGTGGAGCGGAGGGAGGCTGCTTTTTTGGGGTCGGGGGTCGGGCGATGGCCCGGGCTCTCGGGCTTGCCCCATCCTCCCCCCCCCCCCAGGATAACCTAACATCGCCGGCTGTGCAGGTCCGCAGGAGGGGGCGGCGCGGGCACATGCGGGGCTGCCCACGGCGCGAGGTTCGGTTATCGGCCGGCCCCCTCCCCCCCTCACCCCCCGGGAGAACCTGGGTTATCGCCGATCCAAAAAAAACACGGTCTCAAGGAGGGGGGGAGGGGCATCTCTTAGATTCGCGGCGATCACGGGAACTGCTGGACGGGGGGGGAAAGCGGGGGGCATGCCGTAATGACCGCGCCCCCCACCGTGACAGACCGTGGTGCCGGACGCTCTGCGACAGCGCCGGGGACGCACCAGCCGTCGGGCTCGAGGTCTCTCTCGAGATCTGCCCGGCCCCCTCGGGCTTTGGCATCGCAGAGACAAATCGTGACAGCATTCCTGGAGAGGCCGAAGGACTCACAAGTAAGTAGACAGAAACCCAAGGATCCCGCACGCTTCCTCACATCTTCTGGACTCTCTTCACCTTCACATCCAATGCTGTCGGCGAGTTCCTGGGGATCCCCAGTTTTGATTGTGTGATTGTGTGGTTGTGTGATTGTGTGTAAGTGCGTGTGTGTGATTGTGCGTGATTGTGTGCGGATGTGATTGTGCGTGATTGTGTGTGAGTGTGTGTGTGTGTGGTTGTGTGTGCTGATGTATGATTGGGTGTGATTGCGTGTGATTGTGTATGATTGTGTGCTTGAATGTGTGTGTGTGTGTGTGTGTTTGGGTTTGTGTCTGCGTGTGTGTTTCTGTGTGTGGTTGTGTGGTTTTGTGTGTGTGTTTGTATGAGTTTGTGTGTATGTGTTTGTTTGTTTGTTCGTTTGCATGTTTGTTTGTTTGTGTGTGTGGGGGGGGAGAGGCGGGTGAGTCTGTGTGCGTGCGTGTGCGTGTGCGTGTGCGTGTGCGTGTGCTGTGCGTGTGCGTTTGAGTGTGCGTGTGCTGTGCGTGTGCGTGCTCGTGTTCGTGTTCGTGTTCGTGTTCATGGTTGTGTATGTGTGTGTGTGTGTTTCGATTGTGGTTGTTTCTGTGTTTGTGTGTGCGCGGGTGTTTGTGTGTTTGTGTGTGTTTGTTTGTGTTCGTGGTCGGGTTCGTGTTCGTGTCCGTGTTCGTGCTTTTTTTGTGATTGTGTCTGTGCGTTGTGATTGTGCTTGTGCCTGTGTTTGTGCGTGTGTTTGTGCGTGGTTGTGCGTCTGAATGTGATTGTGCTTGTGCTTGTGCTTGTGCTTGTGCTTGTGTTCGTGTTTGTGTTTCTGGATTGTGATTGCGTTTGTGTGTGGTTGTGTGTTTGTGCTTGTTGTATTTGTGCTTGTGCTTGTGCTTGTGTTTATGCTTGTGTTTGTGCGTGCGGGCGGGCGTGCATGTCTGTGTATCTTTGTGCGTATGTGGATGAAGCAGCCCGGGATGAAGCCGGATGAAGCTGAACTGGGCGTGGCCTGGTTCGGCTGGATTGTGCCGGATTGGGCCGGTCTGCGGCCACGGGCATCATACCAGCGCCGACGCTGCCCTCCACCTCCCAGGTTTTGCACCCTGACGCAGGGGGAGCCCTCTGAGAGGGCGGGGGGCCTCCTTCGGCGGTGGACACGCCTCCCTTTAACAAACCTCCCCTTCTGTAAAAAGGCCTGGGACCGAAACCGGCGGACCTGGACCCGCAAAAATGACGGCCGCGACGCCCTCTCGCGAACCGAAAACAGCCAATTCCGTAATCGACCCGTCAGGGTAGGAGGTCTATCCTGAAGGAGCCCTGGGACACACAAATAGATATACACAAATAACAGGATTCCAAATATTTTCCTATATTTTCTGGGTTTGTCTCTTCCCCCCCACTTCCCATATTTTCCAATACTTTCCTGGTGATCGACGATACATTGTGTCTGTGTGTTTCTTTCTCCTCCTGACATCCACCCCCACTTCCCATATTGTCCTTCATTTCCCTGGTGGTCGAAGATAAGTTGTGTCTGTGTGTTTGTTTCCCCTCCCGGTATCCACCCCCGACTCCGAGAGGGCGGGGGGCCTCTCCTGACGGGGCCTCCAGGCGTCCTGGAAGCTCGGGGGCCGGGAAGGGCTCTCCTGGCCACTCGGAGGCCCCGTCCCTCGCGGAGCCTCGTCTCCGTCGCCGCTCTCCCCCTGTCCCCGGGACCTCCTCCTCAGGCAGGGCTGCACCTAAACGGTGTGTCTCTTCTCCGTTTTGTGTTGCTTTTCCCTCGCTTTTGTCTCGAATCCGCCTTTCCTGCAAAACGAAGTCGAAACGAAAACGGCACACGAAATTGCCAACAACACCGTTTAGGTCAAGCCCCGTCCTCGAGCACGCCAGCCATAGCGTAATTGATCAACGTCGTGGTTTAGTCGAAGGGAGGCTCCTTCTCTTTGATCCCTCCCCCGTCGGGTGGGTGGGTGCTGGAGGGTCCCTTAAATATTTGAAGGATTTGGGCGTTCTCGCCTCTTCCGCTTCCCCGCTACAAGACGGCCCAAGAGGCCCCCAAGGTCGCCCGAACACTGCCCAAAGTTCTCCGAGAGGTTTCCAAAATGGCCCAAAGGGCCCCAAGACGGCCCGAGACGCCTCCAAGATACGCGAAGAGTCGCCCCAGACCGCTTCAAGAGGCTACCCAGACGGGGGACCCGAACGGACATCTCGAGCCCTCGCCGATGAGAAACTCTCGTGAGGCCCCAAGAGGCCTCCAAGACGACCCCAAAAAACCGCAAGGACGCCCCTGGAGGCCCCCGAGAGGCTCACAAGAGGCCCCCGAGAGCCTCCCCGGAGGCCCTGTCCTCCCCCCTGCCCCTGCTCCCCCTCCCCATCCTCATCGGCCTCCTCCTCCTCCTCCTCCTCCTCGTCACACTCCTCCTCCTCGTCATGCTCCTCCTCCTCCTTATCCTGCTGCTCCACCGCGCCCTCCGCCTCATCCTCCTGCTCCTCCTCCCCCTCCTCCTCCTCGTCCTCGTCGTGGTCGTCTTCAGGGTCGGTGGCCCCGGCCGTCTTCAGGGTCGGCGTCGTCTTCAGGGTCGTCATCTGTTTTAAAGTGGGGTTCTCGCCTCAGGGCTGCGCACAGTTGTCTTAAAAACTTGCAGCGGTTATCATAAGGGGGCACAGGCTGTTTTCGAAATGGAGCTATCGCCGAAGCACCGCGTAAAGTCTTGCAACAGTGAATTCAAAGTGTGGAAGAAGTTTGTTCCTCAAACATGGGGCTCGCACTTGAGTCGCTCTTCATTTGTGGAGACCTGGAACTTCATGTAGCACTGTACGGATTTAGGGCGGCTCCTTTTCAAATCGAAGCTATCGCTTGAGCCCTCAAGGTGGGCCCCACAAGAGAGCCGACAGTCAGCTCCCCGACATGAGCAAACTGTTGAGGGGGGAAGGCTGGTTCGGCTAAGCCCTCTCTTGGTCTGACTGGTGCACCCCCTCTTTGGCTTCACGGATGCTACACCCCACTTCCCCTCTCTCGACAGTTCGCCCAGGAATCGCTACTGAAGGGGCCCGTAGGGATGGGGGAAGCATCGAACACTTCGGACGGAGGCAAGATCAGGACGAGATCGGGTCGGGATGAAAATCTCGAATCTCTGAGATCTGGCAGCTCTGAGGGGCGCGTCGGGCACCGCAACCTTCTCAGAGCGCGGCGGAACGCTCTGGAGCGATTGATCCCGATGGGATAGTGTTCTGGAACATCCGTTATAGGGAGAAAGTGAAGGGGCCCTGGGACACATAAACAAATACAAACTAATAACAGGATTCCCCAGACTTTCCCCGATTTTCTATGTTTTTGTCTTCCCCCCCACTTCTCATATTTTCGCATATTTTCCGGGGAATCCACGATTTTGTGTCTGTGTGCTTTTTCCCCTCCTGAAGAGAGGGAGGTCGGGCCTGCCAGCGCCACACCATGCCTGCGAGCCCCCAGGAGGCCCTCAGGAGGCCCCCGGGGCGAGCCCCAAGAGGCCCCGAGACCTCTTCCGAGGGGCCCCGGAGAGAGGCCTCCCGCGAGAGATGCCCGCGAGCATCGACGAGGCTTCCAGCCCACAACCCAAGCGCGGTGGCGGGACTTGCTGTAGGCAGCTGGATTGCTTTTCATTCCCCCTGTACAGTCGGCCTTGATTGGACAGGACACGCGAGAGGAAACAAGACCTTTCCCAGGGCCACATCGCCATTGGAGAGTAAGAAGGCACGTGTCGCGAGGCACAGGACACAAGGGTACCCGTGAGCTGGCAGGGTCGACCCACTCATCCGGGCCGACTGTAGGCAGCTGGACTGTTTTTCACCCCCCCTGCAACGTCCGTGAGGCGGGTGCGCCCTGGCCCTGGCCCCGGCCGCGGCCGCGGCCTCGCGGCCCTGGCTGGCCGCTCACGGCGGAGCTCCTCCGCTTCCGAGCGCCCACCTCCTCTTCCCTCCGCGTGGCCGCCCCCTCCTCCCCCTCGTTTTCTTGCACGCCGGACAATTCGCACATCGGTGCCCCCGATTGGCCCGACGCCGGTGCGAATCGCCTCCGCCTCGCCGCCGACGAAAAAAACGTCCGCTACAGGGGGGGGAAGGGGGGGGGGCCGCGAGCGCCACAGCATGCCCGTGAGCACCACAGCAGGCCTGTCAGCACCAGGGCTGAACCTCAACGGTGTTTTTCGTGTTCGTTTTCCCTGGCTTTTGTCTTCGAGTCGCCGTGAATTACCCCAGAACGACATCGAAACGAAAACGGCCCACGACATCGCCAACGACACCGTTTAGGTCCAGCCCCGGTCAGCACCACAGCAGGCCTGTGGGCAGCGCGCCGCGCCTGTGGGAGAACCAGCCTCCGGCCCCCTCGCACGTTCGGTACCACCACGGGACTGGGGGAGAGAGGCGACCCCTCGACGTCTCGGGTTCACCGGCTAGATCAGGTGGGGAAGAAGGACACGCTCACAACACAAGCGGCGACTCCCATGAAAATACTGGAAACTGTGGGAGGTGGCGGGGGAAGACGAGCATCGAACAACTAGGGCAAAACATTGGGAATCCTGAGGCGAATGCCCATCTATTTGCGCCCTTGGGCCTCTTCATAGAACACAATCTCGATCATGGCCCCGATTTACTACGCCCGATCGAAGAACAACAACCACGGCGATGCCCGCCCCGGGCGGCGCTTTGGGGGGGGGGGGGGCGGCCTGCATCGTGAATACCTTTCTGGCCCCGTCCCAGCTGGCGAAGAACTTGTTGTCGTCCTTGTCTATCTCCATATTGGGCACCTTTGCCGGGTGGGCGATATTGGAGGGTGACCGGGGGGGGGGGCGGATGAAGACAAAAAGGCCCTGAAGAATCCCTTTTGGGCTCCTTTCTGGGCACCAGCTGGCTCTACACGGGGCCCTGTAAGGGCCCCCTGGGGCCCTGTTCTCCATGCCCCATTGAGGTCACCTCCCATTACCACCCGCTCGACTTTGGGCGACCGAGAACCCTGGAGGCGGGGCAGCCAGGGGGGCAGGATCAGTCAGCATCGAATAGGTAAGCCGAACCAAGTCGGACTAAGTCGAGATGTGCATCGGATCGACCTGCATCGGCACGGAATCGAAATTGGATCGGATCGGCTGCATCAGGATGTACAACAACCGCATCGGATCGCCGGAATATCGGAATCGAATGGATTGGGCTGACCAGAACCGACATCGGATCGAAAGGGCTCCTAGGGGAAGGAATAGGAGGAAGGATGAGAACCCACCAGGCAGACAGACAAGACCAGACCAGACCCACCAGGCGACCCGTTGGGTTTGGGCCCCTCTGGAACCACGAGGGCGGCGGGTGAGTCGGGGCCTGTCCACCCTGTAGCAAGAGAGGAAAGAAGCAAAGCAAGGCAAGGACAGCGTCGGGCCACGGGTCTAAGCTACACTCGATGCCTGCACATCGAGTCACAAAGAGTATGTACGACCTGCAGCGCGGGAGGAGGGAGGGGGGAGGAGGGAGGAGGGCGGAGGCAGGCGAGCTTCGGCAAGAGTGCACCCGAGCCATTGCCCGGCGCCTCCCCAACTCCGCCTGGCACGCGGCGCTCCCTCACACGCGTCCTCTCTCGCCCCCCTCCGAACGAGTCTCGATGCCAAGGGGGCCTCGGTGTGCCGAGCTCGAGCGGCGATCGCGGAGGGAGGCCCCGCCTTGAACGCTATCGTCTCGTAAGGCTCGCAGGAGAGCAGCAAGTACTGAAACTTGGAGTCGGGCGGCTCTACCTCAGGGCCAGCACGAGCTGGGAGCGGGGAGCGAGGTAGGGGGCAACAAAGAGGCGAAGAGATGGAGGGGAGAAAGGAGGGGGGGAGAAGGAAGGGAGCAACAAGGAGGTAGGGGGGAGCGGAAGAAGGGACGGAAAGACAGGCAGGGGAAGACGGGGAGGAGGAAGACGTGGAGGGTGGGTGTCAAACAGTTCGAGGTGGTGCCCAACCTGCTTGAACCACGCGCGCGCTTTGTGCGCGCTTAGGCTATGCGCAGGCACACTTGCAAAGATCGTCCCATGCAGTGGTCACACTGTTGGACAGCCTTGGACGGGCCCGTTGGAAACATAATGTCAGACAGCGTGGACCCCAGTGTGGGTATCTGTGTGATTGAATGTGTGTGGTGTGTGCGTGAATGTGACTGTCTAGTGATGTGTGTTATACAACCTATCTGAAGCAACTTACGCGTGGTAACATATATGTTGCTGAATACACGGTGCGGCCCACGTGGTACAATTTAATTATGTGGCGCGATCCATGCTGTGCTATATCACTTTGTGAGATCGATGCTGAACCATCTGTGCTGTACTATAGATGCTGTGCAATATACATTGTGCGATCCCTGTTCCCCATACAACGCTTGCACTTAGAAGACTCTCTTCCTCTTCTCTGAAGAACGGAGCCTGCGAGCCGGTCTCGCGGGTATGCTGTCGCCGTCGCCGCCCCGTGGCCGCCTCGCCGCCGCCCGCCGTCTGGGCTTTCGGGCCGGTTTGGCGGCTGTGTTGTCGCAGTCGTCAACCCGTCGCCGCCCCGTCGCAGCCCGTCGTCTTGGCCTGACTGTCGGCATGGCGGCTACATTGTCGCCGTCGCCGCCACGTCGCCGCCTCGTCGCCGCTTGTCGTCTGGGCCTGATTGCTGGGTCCGGCGGCTGCATTGTCGCCGTGGCGGCCTCGTCGCCGCCACGCTTCCGACTCGCATAGATTTCCCCATCTACATACGATGCTGCCCCATCGCCAATTCTTAATCGGAACCCATACCACCCCCGCCCAGCCTGCATCGACCCCCCGCGCCATGCTGTGCCAAAAAATATGCGCGCACTCTGGTTGATCAGAATTCAGCAGTTTGCAGGAATCTCCTTTGGAAGCGGGACAGAGTGCACACGCGCGCGTCCTCGCGCGCGCGCATGCCGACGGTATGTATGTATAGATGTTTGCATATACAAATATACACATACATATAATGTACATCGGTGCTGTAAGGACTTCACAATCGAGTGTCACGAACACATATGCAAACACATGGTATTGCAACACATACTTCGTCCCCAAGAAAATGCACCCGCGCTCTTGCGGGTTCCAGATATGAACGAATTAGCTTGTGCAACGTTTTCATACAATGATCCCATATTGGACTGTCGCACGAGCGTCTCGAAATCGTTCGAACGTCCTTGCGCGCGCGGTGTCGCAAAAGTCCCTTGCAACAAATAGGACGAAAAAGGCACACGCTCGCGTCGTCGCGCGCGCATGCCGAAACAACTGAAGAAGACGAAAAAGAAACGAACGTTCGCTTTCGCAGGGAATTCAATACCGGGTGCCCCGAAATCATTCAAAACCAAAAAACTCAGGTGTGCAGCATCAGTGTTCAACAAATCCTGCGGTAGCGCTCATGCGGGTTCTCAAGGGAACAATCGGTTTCCCAACATGTTCATCAAATTATCTTGCACGGGCCTCCCGCGCCGCATGTCAAACTCATTCGAACACTCTTGCGCGCGTGCCGGGGGGGGGGGGGCACGATCAGTCAAGTAACACAACGCGGGCCAATCGCGCGAATCGGCCGCGCGCGCATGTCGAATTCCGTCAAAAACCTGCATCGCCGACGCGAAGACATTGTCAACGTTACCGGCGGGCACGATCAACATCAGCGCCGTCATTGGCCTGGCCGTCGTCTTCGCCACCTCCGTCGCCATCGCTACTCTCATAGTCGGGTCTACCGATGTCGGCGTCGCCATGATACCGCGCCCGCCCAAATGACCAGTACGCACGGAAGTGCCGGCTGGGAAGTGCCCAGCGGTCAGCTCCACCGCGGCCGCGTCGGTCGCGCCAAGTTAGATGGCTGGTGTGCGCCCGAAAATGCGCGGGCCAGCGCGGCCGCAGGGATGCACATGCCAACGCCACGCACTCATGACAATCGCCGCCGGATGGGCTTTGCAAAGCAAGTTGCGGGTCGGCGGGTGGGGCGTTTGCAAGAACAATGAATGTGTCATCCCGCTTATAAAAAGAGACATACTAGATCGCGCCACATCTATTGCACAATATTCCCCAGTTTGGACCCCACACAGTGTGCGTCTAGCAACTATGTGGTGCAACGCATGAGGAACAATCTACTTGTTGCAATAGATGCGCTACAACCAACGTGGTGCAACCTACGTGGTGCGACTTCGGTTGTGTCATGTATATATATATATATATATATACTGTCCAGTATATGCAGTGCGATCTTCGTTGCGCAATCTATGCGGTGCACTACGCGTTCGGCAACCTAGGTGTAGCAATCTATGTGGTGCAACCTTTTTGTGCCGCAGCCTTCGATCGTAACCCCGTGGAAGCATATCTTCCTTACGGGCGCGTACTTGGTGCAGCCCCTGAAGCAATGGAAAAACGGATACATTGATGGGGGGAGGGGGACCAATGGAGCACGGAATTATCAGGAGGGGGGCTAGGAGCAAAACACACGTAGCAGAACCAGACGGACAGCTCGTGTGGACAGACCCGAGCGGGCGAGTCGGGAAGGCGGGCCTTGGCGGCCAGGTCGAGCAGGCGGGATGCTGCAGCGTTCCAAACAAGTTGCGAGGAAATCCAAAGCGAGAGCGCGATTGCCGAGTGTCGGAGGCGCGCCGTCTGAATCAATTGCGAGGCAATTCCACGTGAACGCGCGATTTCTGTATGAATTGCGCCGAAGCCCTCAGCGCGAGCGGAATCCGTCAGGCAAGCGTGAAGAATTACCAGGCGGGAGCAGCTGTTGTTGCAAACAAGGGGCCAAAGACACAATTCTGAGACCCAGAACTTTCCCTGATTACTAACAGGGCACGAGCCCCGCAAAAGGCACTTCAATTGAACAAAACATGCGCCCCGGACGGGAGGGTCAACAATAATCATTATTTTAGTCGGGAGAATTCAACAAAGACATTAACAGAAACAACAACAACCATCATGTTGACTCGCTCTTATCTGCTTGCGTACATTCAACACATACATCCCGAACCCTCGATACCCGCACTCTTCGTCTCCGATCGTATCCCACTTTGGGGGCATGTCTTTCTCACATGCAACGTGTATTTCGTGCAGCCCATAAGGCAGGGGAAGAGTGGACGGATGGATAGAAAGGGCAAGGGGACGGAAGAGGATCAACAACAACAACCACTGTACGACTGTTCGCTCTTATCTGCTCGTGTCCCATTCAACACGTATACCTCGAACCCTCGATACCAGCGTTCTTAGTCTTCTTCGATCGTGCCAACGTAGTGGCGCATCTTTCTTAGCTGCAACGTGTATCTCCTGCAGACCCTAAGGCAGGGGAAGAGAGGACGGATGGAAGGAAGGGACAATAGACAGGTGGGTTGCGTCCGGCATGGGTCCCGAGGAAGTCTCGAACGATGGAACGATTCACAAATCCGCCGGCCCCCTTGTGGGGCCACCAGGCTGTAGGGCGAAGGTTCGCAGTTTCCTGAACCAGTTGCAGCTTCCAGTTTCCAGTGTTACAGATCTGCTTCTTGCTGCATATTTCCACTGTAACAGTTCTGCTTCTTGCGGCTTGCTAAAATTGATGAACCACGCGAGGGGGGAGGCCCAAAACGGACATTTTTACCACGCCCTGAGCGTGTGCTCTGAATTGCTGGGGTGGGTAAAACTTGACACCCCTCACGCAGATCGGCAAGGTCAGGGTCCAAAAACACACGGGATTTGCTACATTTCTGAAATTCGGTGGCACCCCTCACGCAGATCGGCGGGATCAGGGTCCAAAAACATATGGGATTTGCTACATTTCGGAAATTCGCTGGCACCCCTCACGCAGATCGGCGGGGTCAGGGTGCAAAAACACATAGGAGTTGCCACATGTCTGAAATTCGATGGCCCCTCTCACGCAGATCGGCGGGGTCAGGGTGCAAAAACACACGGGATTAGCCACATGTCTGAAATTCGATGGCCCCTCTCACGCAGATCGGCGGGGTCAGGGTGCAAAAACACACGGGATTAGCCACATTTCTGAAATTCGATGGAACCCTCACGCAGATCGACAGGGTCAGGGTCCAAAAACACGTGGGATGTGCCACATGTCTAAAATTCGGTGGCACCCCTCACGCAGATCGGCGGGACCAGGGTCCAAAAACATATGGGATTTGCTACATTTCTGAAATGCGGCAGCATCCCTCACGCAGATCCGTAAGGTCAGGGTCCAAAAACACATGGGATTTGCCACATTTCGAAAATTCGGTGGCACCAATGACACAGATCCGTAGGGTCAGGATCGAAGAACAAACAGGTCCCGACACTGCTTCACGGCGGCGCCCAGAACTCATGATTTAGCTTTTGCATCTCTCATTATCAGAGACAGGGGGCCGGCGGCATGGGGTGAAGCCCTTACGGATAAATCTAAAGGAACTCGAAAGCGAGGGCGTGATTCCTCAAAGTCAGGGGCGCGGCGTCTGAATAAATTAGAAGGAATTCCCGCAAGAGCGCGAGTCCTTTATACGTTGGGTGGTAGTCCCGCGCGAGAGCGCGATTTGGGAATCAACTGTTCGGAAGTATCAGGCGGGAGCCGCTATTGTTGTAAACCGCGGGCCAGGGGCACAGTTTGGTGACACTCAATTGCCCTTGCATACATTTCGAGTCTGCTCGTTCCGATCTGCTCGCGTGCCATCCAACACGTATATCCAAAACCCTCGGTACTCGCCCCCTTCGTCTTCGATCGTATCCCCATAAGGGGCATTTCTGCCTTACCTGCCACGTGCGGGTAGCACAGCCCCTCAAACAAGGGAAAAAAGAACGAATGGAGGAGGACAGGCGAAGGATGGAACACGAGAGAAAATAGCAGGAGAGGGGGCTAGGAACAGAACAGACGGGCAGATCGGGCGAGCAAACCCTAGCGGGCGGGTCGAGAAGGCGGGCCCAGGCGGCCAGGTCGAGCAGGAGGGTTGCTGAAGCGTGGGCCCTGCATGAATCACGAGGAAGTCTGTATCAACAGCGCGATTCCCAAGGAAATAATGAGAACGGCCACAGCGAGAGCATGATTCCTGAGTGTCGATGGCGCGGCGTCTGAATACATTGCAAAGAAGTCCCATGCGAGAGCGCGAGGTCTGCATACATTGTGAGGACGTCTCGCGCGAGAGCACGGTATGGGAATACCTTGACAAGAAGTATCAAGCGGGAACCGTTGTTGTTGTTGTAGCTTGAAGACCAGGGGCCGTGTTTGAGTATGGAGACTTGCCGTGATAGAACAAAATGCGAGCCCCAGGAGGAGCACTTCTATTGGAAAACACCATATTCTTCGAGACTGAAACTTGAATCGCTTCAAGACTGCTTGCCCTTCCCTGCTCGGGTGTCATTCAACACATATCTGCCAAACCCTCGATACCAGCCCTCTTCCTCTTCGATCGTGCCCCCCGGGGTGTATCTTCCTTAGCCCGCTGAATGTCATTGGTGCAGCCAATAAAAAGAGGGGAAGAACAGACCCGGCAAACAGATCCTAGCGGGTGGGTCGGGAAGGCTGGCCCAGGCGGCCAGGTCGAGCAGGCGGGATGCTGAAGCGTGAGCACTGCAGGAATCCAGAGGACGTCTCGAGCGATAGCGCGATTCCCAAATAAACCGTGGGAGATTCACAGCGACAGGGTGATTCCTGAGTGTCGAGGGCGCGGCGTCTAAATGCGCTGGCCCAACGGGCCAGAGGCGTGCTAAAATCTCCGGAAACTGGTAAACAATATTTCTAGATCGCGCGCGCGGGGCGGGCCCTGGGGGTCCCCGGACGAGAAGTACCCCGGCAAAGTCCCGGCAACGTCCCGGCAAGGTCTGTTCAAGGATGCCGGAACTTTTTTTCGGAGCCCCAGAGGGCTCCGAATCGGTCCAAGAGGGCCCCAAGAGGTCTCCCAGACGGTCCAAGAGGCCCCCGAGACGCCCAAAGAGCGCTCCAAGACGCCGATGATGACCCCAAGACGGCCCAAGAGGCCTCCAAGTGGCCTCCAAGAGGCCTCACAAGAGGGCCCGACAGGACAAACTCATAAATGTTACGATGGTTTTGGAAGGATTTTGGCCTTGTCGCCTTTTCGGCCATCCGATGCTCCAAGACGGCCCAAGAGGCCCCCCAAGAGCGCCCCAAGACGGGCCAGGAGGCTTCCAAGAGGGCCCAAGAGGGCCCCGAGACGGCCCAAGAGGCGCCCAAGACGGCTCAAGACGGCCCCAAGACGGCCCCAAGAGGGGCCCAAGAGGGGGACCACGAACCGAAAACTCGAGCCTGCCGCCCCAAGAGGGCCCCAGGAGGCCCCGAGAGGTCCCCAAGAGGCCCCCAAGCGGCCCCAAGATGCCGCCAAGAGGCCCCCAAGAGGCCCCAGGTTGCCCCCAGGAGGCCCAAAAGAGGCCCCAAGAGGCCCCAGAAGCTCAAAGATGCCTCCCAGGCGCCCCCGAACGGCTTCTCAAAAGACCCCAAGAGGCCTCCCAAATAAGCATCGACGACGACCCTGTTTGGCCCCAAGAGCAACTCAAGATGCCAACGAGAGGCTTCCTCCTCCTCCTCCT
Source organism: Prorocentrum cordatum (assembly GCA_963575745.1). Classification (NCBI taxonomy): domain Eukaryota; class Dinophyceae; order Prorocentrales; family Prorocentraceae; genus Prorocentrum; species Prorocentrum cordatum. The sequence continues at coordinate 1,556,103 of CAUYUJ010015060.1, forward strand.
CCTCCTCCTCCTCCTCCTCCTCCTCCTCCTCCTCCTCCTCCTACTTATCTTCATTCTCCTCCTCTCCTTTTCAGCCTCTCCTCCTCCTCCCCTCCCTTCCCCATCCTCATCTTCCTCCTCCTCCTCGGCGGCGCCACAATGGCCACGGGCCCACGGCGAAGCAGTAGCGATCATGCAACATGGGCCGGCGGAATAAGCGAAGCGATTGAATAAATTGTGAGGACGTCCCACGAGAGAGCGCGATTCTTGCATAAATCGTGAGGACGTCCCGCGCGAGAGCGCGATTTGGGAATCAATTGTGACGACGTATCGAACGGGAGCCATTGTTGTGATAAACCAAGGGCCAGGGGCACAAGTTGGTGGCCACCCACTGTCCCTTGTATGAAAAATAAATGGTAACCCCGGAAAGAACACTTTGATCGAACAATACGCTATTCACCAAAGGGGGATCAACAATAATTCTGATTGTTTCTTGTGGCAACAGAACTCAACAACCACAACCACAACATTAACAACAACAACAACAACAACAACAACAACACCAACACCAACAACAACAACAACAACAACAACACATCACAACAACAACAGCAGCAACAACAACAACAACTACACCTACGACTGCAACTGCAACAGCAACCGCAAACATATAAGCCAACAACAACAGCAGCAGCAACAACAACATCAACAAAACACAAGAACAACGACGACAGCAACAACAACACCAACCATCATGTTACCCTCATGCGCGATGCTCCCACACGAAGCATGCGACCATCATAGTAACCATCCCCATCATGGGGGACTCTGGTTCTATAGTGGGGTCCGTTCTTCCCATTCCCAGATCTCCCGCCCAATGAGGTCTTGCAAACACCTCCTCCGAGGAATTTCAACATATCCCGCCTCGAAAACACATGCCCGCGCCTTTCTGCGCCGATGCGAGACCGCCAGTGGAGCCCCAGCCAAGGGTAAAACACAAGGAAGTATCGAGCGACAGGATTATCTTGGTAGGGATGGGGGCTGTCGGCGGCGAGGCAAGGACCTGGCCCTGAATAGAAAGGGAGGAAGTCTCGAGCAGGGCCGCTGTTGTTGCTGGGAACGGCGCCAATGCTGAAGAGAGTAGGGCGCTAGTCCGGCGTAGAACAGGACGAAGTCTCGACCGGAAACGCTGGTTTGTTGTGACGGCGGTTGTCGGCGGCGAGGAGGAACACCGCCTCGAGTAAGAAGGGAGGAAGCCTCGAGCGGGAGCCGTGGTTTTGTCGGGGCGGCGGCTGTCCGCGGCGAGGAACTGCGCGGTTTTCGGCGGCGAGGGGGAGCACCGCCTTGAGTAAAGGAAGGGAGGAAGTCTCGAGCGGGAGCGTTGTTGTTGCTGGGAGCGGCGCCGATGAGAGAACGAATAGCGCGCCAGCCCAAGGTAAAACGAGAGGAAGTCTCGAGCGGGAGCGCTGGTTTTGTTGGGACGGCGGCTTTCGGCGGCGAGCAAGAGCACCGGCCCTGAGCAAAGAAGGAGGAAGTATCGAGCGGAAGCGCTGTTGTTGAACATTATTACTTTTAAAGAATAATTATTGTTGGGGCCCCTGGTGCACGACCCCCCCGCCGCGCCTAGGCCGCAGCCTCATTTTCATCACTTTCGCGAGGAAGTCTCAGGCAAAACGGGTTGGTCCGGATCCGGTTGTGTTGTTACGATCGGTTTTCCCTTGCAAAAAAAAGCTAAAGTGGACATTTCTTGTTCTAACATAACCAAACTTCAAGAATCCCTTGCAAAAAAAGTAAAGTGGACATTCGCGCGCGCAAGACGAAATCCTTCCAAAACCTTAGTTTTCGTAGCGAATTTAACATAAAAGCATCAAAAAACCAATCGTTTTTCAAAAAAAAAAAAAAAAATGTCAAAATTTCATCCCGCGCGCTCTTGCGGATTAGTAGGAAACCCAACACTTTTTAATCATTTCTGTCAAACGGGCTTTTGCGAGCAACTTTTTCGAACTTCTGCAACAACGGTTGCGCACCTGCCAGGGCCATCATCCCTGTCAAATAATACCATGCGGGACACATTCGTTTTTTCTTCGCGCGCGCACGCCGTCGTCGTCGGCCGCGGGGCCCTGAATAGTAGCCACGGTCGTCCGCATGCCACGAAGTGAAGTGTCCGAACGTCATAGGGCGGGAAGCTGGGTGTGGGTGGTGGCGAAGAGTCGTTTGGAAATTTGGTAGAGCTTGAACCGGCCCCCCCACAAAGTGGGGGTATTGCCCGCCTCCTATGAAAACCCTGGCACTGGTGAGAACGGTGTGTCCCCACGTGCTAGTAATTGAACATTATTTCTTCTAAAGAATAATTATTGTTGGGGCCCCTGGTGCGCGACCCCCCCGCCGCGCCTAGGCCGCAGCCTCATTTTCATCATTTTCGTGAGGAAGTCTCAGGTAAAACAATGTCATCCAGATCCGGTTGTTTTGTTGTCCCCCGTTTTCCCTTGTAAAAAACACTATAAAATGACATTTCTTGTTCTAACATAACCAAAATTCAAGAATCCCTTGCAAAAAATAAGGTAAAGTGGACATTCGCGCGCGCAAGACGAAATCCTTCCAAAACCTTAGTTTTCGTAGCGATTTTAACATAAAAACATCAAAAAACCAATGGTTTTTCAAAAAAAATTGTCAAAATTCATCCCGCGCGCTCTTGCGGATTCGTAGGAAACCCAACACTTTTTTAACATTTCTGTCAAAAGGGCTTTTGCGAGCAACTTTTTCACGTGCTTCGAACTTCTGCAACAACGGTTGCGCACCTGCCAGGGCCATCATCCCTGTCAAATAATACCATGCGGGACACATTCGTTTTTTCTTCGCGCGCGCACGCCGTCGTCGTCGGCCGCGGGGCCCTGAATAGTAGCCACGGTCGTCCGCATGCCACGAAGTGAAGTGTCCGAACGTCATAGGGCGGGAAGCTGGGTGTGGGTGGTGGCGAAGAGTCGTTTGGAAATTTGGTAGAGCTTGAACCGGCCCCCCCACAAAGTGGGGGTATTGCCCGCCTCCTATGAAAACCCTGGCACTGGTGAGAACGGAGTGTCCCCAGTCTTAAATGATTGTTGTTGTTGTTGTTGTTGTTGTTGGGGGGCCAATTTGGGCGCCCCCCCAAACCGCTCGAGCGTGAACCTCATTTTCAATGAAATGTAGCCGGCGCCGAAGCGAGAGCGCCAAAGCACAATAATACTTGTTCAGTAGATAACATTCAACAACAAACGCAGCAGCAGCAGCAACAGCAACAGCAACAATACTCTGGGAATAGTTGGGCACTTGAGGGCTGCCTTGGGCTCTTGGGGCCCGCCAGGCCTCGCAGTGCGCTCTTCAAGCCTCTGGGGGGCCTTGAAGTCCTCCCGAGACTGGCCTCAAGACGATTTCACCGTTAGAGCCTCTCACAAACTAAAAGCGACAAAAAAGCATCGGGCAGTCCCCACCGCCAGAAAGACCTGGAGCCAAACCCGTCTCCTCATCATTTTCTTTTTCCCCTCCTCCCCACTTCATCCCCGCCTCTTGATCATCCCGTCTCTTCCACGACTCTAATCAGTTGCAAGATCTTCACGGATTGAGGGCGGGCAGTTTTCAAAGTGTAGCTCTCGCATTAGCGCCGCAAACACTTTTTGGATTCAGGGCGGGTAAATTTCAAACTGTGACTCTCGCCTCCGGGCCGCGCACACTCGTTGTCACAATTCGAAAAAGCTTGACGGATTGAAGGCGAATCGTTTTCATAATGTGGCTCCCCCCTCAGCGTCGCGCACATTCACTGTAAAAGTTGCAAGAGCTTTACAGATTGAGGGCGGGTCGTTTTCAAAAGTTGACCCTAGCTGTAGCGCCGCGCACACTTGTTTTTAACATGTACAAAAGCTTCACGGATTAAATGTGGCTCTCGCCTCAGGGCCGCACACATGTTCTGCAAAAAGCTGGAAGAGCTTCACATATTGAGGGCGGGTCGTTTTCAAAATCTCGCCCTCGCCCTAGCGCCGCGCACATTTGTTTTGAGAACTAGACAGGACTTCAAATTACTCTCATGGTCAACGCACTAAAATGGCGTTTTGGAACGATTCAGGATGTCAGGGCGCAACAGTTACGTTGACTCGAGGTATTAGAGTCCCAGGCATGGTGTTCTGGCACGACTCCGGATCGCCAACACGTAACAGTCAGGTTAACTCGTGGCGTTGGAGACCCTAAGAATGGTGTTTTGGCACGCTTCCAAATGTTCACACGGTTCTCCTCCAACGGGGCAAGTTCCTCCGTTGGATTAACCCCGTGTAACTGGGGGCCTATGATGAAGGCTCTTCGAGGGAGGGTATATTTCAACATCGTTGGCGAGTCTTGGGTTTACACTGGTTCTTCTCCTCCTCCTCCTCCTCCTCCTCCTCCTCCTCCTCCTCTCCGCCCAACATCCTCATCCTAATCCAACTTCTCATGCAGCACAAGCTCGCCTTCTGCTCGTACGACGACATGAAGCGGTGGCGGGGCTTCGCCTTGTCCATTACCTCCATCGTACCCAGGAAGGGGGCCGACAGACGAAAGACACGGAGGAGGGCGAGGAGGACCAGGAGGAACACGAGCGAGTGGAAGGATCCAGGGGATCCGATCGAGTCTGGGTTCAAATTTGGAAGCTGATGGATCAAGTACTGCGTGTCGTAACGCGGAACAGCGCAACTCCGACGATCTCGACCTCTGTCCGCGGGCAGGCTATCCACCCAGAGCCGTTCGGACCGCCCCATAGGGGGCCTGGCAGCGGCCAACGGAGGCCGAAACACATGGATCGGCTGGCCGCCACGCTTTGTGCTGCGGCTCGTCCTTGGCTTGTGCGCGGCTCCTAGGCAGCTCGCTGGCACGCCGCCGAAGCTCGCTTCACGGCGTGCCAGCGGCGAAGCAGGCTCGTTTCTGGGGGTGCTGCCGGCGTCCGCTAGAGCGGCAGCGCGCCCCTACGCTTAGGTCGGGCATGTCCCCCTACAGAGGGGTTTTGGACGAAAAATGGGAAATACTCGAACAATACCCCCAAAAGGTCAAAAAATGCTCAACAAATCGTCCCCAGACTATGTTTTTGACTATTTTTGAATACTCCCCCGCCCGTGGCAGGTCCCGTGCGCCGACCGGAGCAGAGCGTGGAGCTGCTCTGGCGGCCCCAGTGGGGGGGGCGCCCTCGACCCAGGGGTCGCTCACGTCGCAGGCCCCCGTTGGATGGGCGGTCCACGCCTCGCGGTGCGCCCCCACTCGAGCTCCAGGATCGCATCGCCCGCGTGCGGCGATGCATCGCCGACCCGGGGTACCTCAGGGGCGTTGGCCTAAGGAACCCTAAATCAGGAACGAGACCCCTTTTTCCCACAAGTTGAACTTCGATTTTCCCATCGAAAACCAAAAGAAAACCGAAGGCAAACTGTGAAGCAATCAAGGAACACGGAGCGCCTCTCCGACGAGAAGGGCTCCTCCTTCAGGGCCCCGACGGTACGACCCAGGAGGATCACCTTGCTCTGACCCGCACTGTTCGGGCAGCGCCGAAAGCCCGGTGCACCAGAACAGTCGGACAGATGGTCTTGGCCAGGCCTCGAAACGAAAGGTGCACCGCCAAGGGAGGAGGAGGAAAAGGCGGAGGAGGAGGAGGAGGAGGAGGAGGAGGAGGCGGAGGCGGAGGAGGAGGAGGAGGAGGAGGAGGAGGAGGAGGAGTTTGTGGGGGGGGGGGCCTCAGCGCTCGAGCCGCGCCATCAGCCGAGACAGCCCAGTGACCCCAGAGCAGTCCAACCCCTAAGAGGAAATAAAAAAACGAAGAACGTGCCCAAAAGTGCGGTTCAATACTTACCTGTGGGGGGGGGCCAGCCAGCCAAGTGCTCCCCGATGTTTCAGGACCCCGCTCGCTGGTCGGGGCTTCGCTCAGAAAAGGTGCACTCGCTGCTCCTGCCCTATTCTCGGGCTTTACCAGAGGTGCCCCTGGCCCAAGGCGTCCCAAGGGGCCCAGGTGCTCCAAAGTGGCGCAAATCTCCTCCTCCCCTCCTCCTCCTCCTTTCCTCAAGCAGTATGTATGGCTCCTGGACCCTAAAAACCATTGCGGCGCAACTCCCGAATAAGCCTCGAGCCTCGATCTGCGGATCCTGCTCCTCGCCGCCTCCTCGCCGCCTCCTCCTGCCTGGTCCCCTGCCTCGTCCCTGTGAGAGGGGGGGTCGTCAGGAGGGGACTGGCTCGGGGAGGGAAGAGGCAACATCGAGCTTGAATCGGCGATGAATCACAGGTAGATCGGCGAGAGCGAAGCCACACGCTCCTGGACGGGGTGGGCCATCGGGCCCCTCTCGGCGATGAACAGACCATTGGGGGTCGATGCTTACCCCTCTTCGCCTATCCCCCTCCCCCTTGACGTTGCCACTGACCGCCTCCCCCTCGGAGATCCTCTGACCCGGGTCGATCCAGACCCGGGCCAATCAGGCCTTGCAGAATCCTGCAAGGTCCTGCAAGATCCTGCACCCAAACCAGGGTCAACGCGAAGGATCCTGCAGGATCCTGCACCCAAACCCGGGTCAGTGCGACCCTGGCCCTGCAGGATCCTGGAAGATCGGGCGCTCTGGCTGACCCCCGTCTGCATTGACCCCCGTCTAGGCCCCCGACCCCCTCCTCCTGCCCCGTCCCAGTGCCAGGCGCCCCGTGGACGGACGGCGGGGCGAGCGCGCGTCTGGACACACAGAACCAGCCCCGCCTCCAGCGCTTAAGCCTTGGCCCCGCTGGCCGACCTGCCCCCCTCGGGTGGCACCGGGGGGCAACATCACTCGGATCCCGCAACACCCATCCCCACAGAAGGGGAGGGAGGCAGCTGGGCCGGGGAACGTACCCTGTCAGCCGGAGATTTGAATGGTTCTGACGTTGATGACTGCGGGGGGGAGTCGTATGCGCATGGGGAGGTCGGCGGGGGCTGTCCTTCTCATGGCGCGTGGGGGTTACGTCGCGAGGGTAGAGGACAACAACTCCATGAACAGACACGTTCGGAGGTCAGCGCGAAATCCTTGGTTCTGCGCTGCCGTGACGTCGGGGGTACCAAATCGGCTGCGCCGAAGTGAGAGGGCAGGACGAGAAGGATTGTGCGCCGACGATGAGAGGGCCAGGCAACGAGTTGAAGGAAGAGGAGAGGGCCAACTGATATCCACGCCCACCTGGTTTTCAGCTCCCCCTCCTTTTCGACGCCTCCGACCCGAACAACAACGATCTGCGAACATTCGAAAACCTCATTCCCGAACATCCGACGATGTGATTATTTCAACGAGCGGCCCCAGGAGGTCCCGACCTCTTCCCCAGCGGCACGTCTTCGACACAGAAACAACGCTCGATACGTAGTCCCAGTGGCCCTGGAACCCAAAATCTTGGGGAGCAATAACAGACCGATACTGCTACTCCCCAAGGTGAAGATTGCCGCGGCGACGAGTCAAGGGCAGCGCCATCATAATCCTTGTCTCTTGTAGAAATCGAGGATGCTGCCCAGATTGAAACATGTTCCGAGCAGAGCACCCCAATAGTAGCACAGGTGGCTAGGTGGGTCGAAGAGTCGGAGGTCAACTGTACAGGTATAAGAACACGGCCATGTGCACCCCTGTACTTGCTACACATAATCGTGGCCGTCGGGACCCCTCGTTCTCGCTCGTGCGCTCTCCTCCGATCACCCTCAGCGTGTCGCATGATTCACAGCTCGGAGAACTCGATCGAATCGACCGATACCCTGCTATCGCTGCCGGGTTCCCGCTGCAACTGCTCTGGGGGACGGGCGCTCCTTTTGCTTGGAAACAAACGCGGGCGCTAAGGTAAGCGTGTCAGTACAGTAAGCGTGTTCAACCACAAACCATGTATATGCGTAAATATGGAAGTGCCACTCGCTCACGAGCGACTGCATCAAACAATCGCATCCCGTCGAGGGTCGTCGGGCCGTCGGTGCCCTGGCACGGCCCAGGAGCTCCTGCTTCTGCTTCTCGAGGCGGATCGCCTTGACTTCAGCGCGCAGCTCCTTCTCCTTGGACCGAGTAGTGCGCCGCATAGACGGCAACGCAGCTTCTCCTTGTACTGGTTGGCGCCCACAATCGAGAGCTGATCGGCAGGGTGCACGCACTCGTCTGGGTCGACTCTGCTTGAAGTCCTGAGCTTGCCCTTTCCTTTCCCCGTGCCTTTGCCCTTCGGGATGTCTTCCGTGTCGCGACTGGCTCTGCGGCACTTGCTGCATCCGGCAACCACCTGCAAGTATGCCTCTAGGACATCTTGATCCAGTACATCGCCCAGGTCGTGCTCCGCCTGCCTGTAGGATGCATACTTCGACCGTTCATGCTGTCTGCGAGCCTTGTCCATTGGTAGCTCCGTAGTCTTCTTCCTGGTGGTCAATCCTCCTGACTGCTCGGCCTGCCCTGGAATCTCGACCGATTCATCACCATCGTTCGGTACAGGGATGTTGTGGTTGGCCTTCTTGCGGGTCCTCGGCTGACACTCGCACTGGTCCGCCACCATCCGACATGCTGCACATGCCACCAACGCAGCACTAGCTCCAGCGGCGCCTCCTCCGATCTCCTCGGTCTCGGCACCCGCGGCGTCCGCCATGTTGATCTCCTTCACGTCGTCCAGATCCACCGGCTCGTCCGCGTTCTGGTTCTCGCCCGACGTGATGTTCACGTCCTCGTAGTGCTCGATGTCATCGGTCGTGTCCGTCTTCTTCAAATTATGCTTCTCCGTGAAATCCTTCTCGTAGCGCTCGAGAGCCTCCTTGTTTGGTGCGTATATCGTCAGCAACTTGCGCGCATGGGTCGGAATCCCCCGACGCTTCGCCACTATGCCCAGCCCCGACCAATCGACCATGTCTTTGAGCTTCTCGCAGTAGACGTCGCCCTCGCGCTGGCCCAGCATCATCCGCCAACGGAGGTAGTGCTTGGGCGCTGGTCGAGCTGCGCGCGCACCGCACCTCCAATCCGCGATGCATTCCTCGAAGAAGGCGCAGCCTTCCCGTGCGACGGGCTAGTCGGCAGGCCGATGCCGGCGAGGACACTTTGAGCCGTTGTACTCGCCCCTTTGACCCTTCAGCTCCATCCGTTGCTCAGAGATCACCTGCTTTGCCATGGGGCACTTCGTGCTCTCGTCCGTCCGGAGCACGCGCCTCATGCAGTCGCCCGCGCGGGCGCCCTGCATGGTAAGACAGTCGGCAAGCATCTGAATGGCGTTCACCCACTTGCTCGCCACGTTGGTCGACTCTGTGTCGTTTCTGAGCGACTCGATGTCGATGAGAAGCCGCTTCTCGGACGGGACCGCCGCTCGCTTCTGCGGCAAGTCATAGAGCGACTTACACTCCGCGACCTCCACCACTTCGATCGCCTTTACGTCGTCCATGTGGGTCCGGTAGCCCAGCCCGTGGTGCAACTCCACCAAGTGCTGTCTCAGCAGGTCGCCACTCTCGACTGCTTCCACAGCTGCCAGTGTCTTGGCTGCCATGTACGCCGCACAACTCGCTTGATGCGATATGATCGCCTCAACATCGGGGTAACCTTAGCAGGCTGCCCACGCAGGAGCTGATCGTCAGTGCTGTCCGCGAGCAAGATGACCAGGCCAGCCTGGCCAACGGTCCTCGTCTTGCCCACGTTCCCATGGCTCGAGCCCCCCACTGCCACCACAATCGCGTTGTCCAGCTTCTGAAAGGTTATGTCCACGCGGTCGGTCTTGGCGTCGCTCACGAGCTTGTTGAAATCCAGCAAGTTCTGCACCTTCAAATCACTGTCGCTAGCCCGAGCTTGACTTTCCACCAGCCGGAACGGACCAGCCACTGAATCTGGTCGTTGCCACTGTGATGTATAGCCCTTTCCTCCGCCGTGGCCATTGCCTCCTTGGACTTGCGACGCTCGGCCGAGATGGGTATATTCTCGATGCTCTCCGTGCAAACCTTTTGGCTGCATGTGATCGCGCCGTCGCCGTTCTGCTTGAGGAAACGCCCGCAATGGTGGGAAATGGTCGTCGCCGTTTGCCACTTGCCGCAGCAGCACCTCCCTCTGCTCGGCCAACTGGTTCGAGATGAACTCGGGCGATCCCGCGACGAGGTCGTCGTCGACCTGCGCCCCGATCAGGCCGATTAGCTCCCCCCTCTCGTCGCGGAAGATGAATAGGGCCGGGCGCAGCTCGGATCTCGAAGCCCCGGGAAGCGACAGGATGGCGTCGCGATGCTCCTCGTACCACAGCAGCGGTGCATCGTTCGACCCGTAGATCCCCCATTCGCCTTCAGGACAGTCCCTTCTGGGACGAATGGCCATCCCATCTCTGGCGCCGCGGGCGCGCCGCCTTTGGGAACACGGAAGTACACGCTCCTGAAGCTGTCGACATTTCTCCCAGTCAAAACTGCCGAATCCACGTCGCCCTGCTAGAGACTCCAGCCAGACTGGCAGGCAGCTTCCTGGATGATCACCGCCGTGGCAGCGTCCGCGAGCGTCGGTGCGTTCGTCTCCCACTCGCCCGCGAACAACTGCATGTCCTTGTAGCCCGGGGCGATGTTCCGTGACTTCGCCTTCAGCGGATGCTGCTCAAACTCCCTTTCACTCGGCCACTCCACAGCGTCGCACTGAACCCGCTTACGCCACTCTTCCAGGTCACTCGCATCGAATGCCGTCCTCCACTCTGGCGGAGTGCTGCGTAGTTGCCGACAACTCTTCGGGGCGATCTGCTTCTTCGCGGCGTCAGTCCTCCTGGCCGCGAATGCGTCCCTCGAGCAATTCTTCACCTTGAGGAAAGAGTACTCCGTCGTCGATCGTCGTCCTCGATCTCCGGGAGACGACTGTGCTTGAGAGCTTCGCGGCGCACGCGGAGGCGTCCGCGATCTGCTTCGAAGTCGTCTGGCAGTGATCGCTTGCACAGGGGCCCTCGAGGACCAGGCGGCGGTGCAGGTGCTGGCTGTCCTTCTCGCCCAGGCTGTTGCTGCGGATCGCTCGGCACAGCGGCCGCGCCCAGGTCCGTGGCACGCCCCCGCCCAATTGCATCAGGCACAGGTGATTCGTTAGCCGTGACATCTTGCATGTCATCTTCATCTCCGGGTCTCTCCTCATCTCTAACGTCCTGGATGTCGTTTCCATCTCCAGGTAGTGGTGGTACTTCGGGTGCGTCCTCCTCCTTGATCTGCTTCTCTCGCTTGGGAGTAGCCTCGTGCCTCCTCGGGGGAGGCAGTGGAGCTCCCTCTGCCCGTGGCGTCTTGTTAGCCGGAGCGTCGCCCACAGCGTCCTCGGCGTCCGCGTCGCCGTCGTCCTTCTTGCGACGCCTGTCGCGCTGGCCACCGCTCACGTCAGGCCCAGGCCCACGCTCGTCCACGAAGCCCTTCTGGAGGGTAGGTCCTCCGCGCCACTGCGACAGTTGTCTGACTAGGCCCTCGTTCTCCACCATCTCGGCTTCACCGCGAGAAGCATGTCGCACCTGCTCAGGAGCCGCGAGAAGCGGCACCCCACGGTAGCTGAGGTGTAGCGCCTTGCATGGCCCTCGGCTGCCAGCACAATGGCTGGGCCGCGCCGCCCGTGCTCGCCCTGTAGCCGATTCCAATTCACGTGCCTCACCTCACGCAAGTAGAACGCCAGCTGGCCCGGCCCGCACGGCCCGCGCGGCGGGCGATACCGACCAACCGTAGCCCTTCTCACTGCCCCATCGCTGTCCAGCTCGAAGACCGCCCATTCGCCGCAGCGAATCTGCTCGGCCCGCCTGGGACCGTCCTCGAAAAATGCTGCGCCCTTCGCCGCCAGCTGCCTCCGATCGCCCTCCATCGCCTCGATGAGCGAGGCCGGGGCGTGAGGCGATCGTCCCAGTACATACTGATAGGGCGTGAAACCATTCCGTCGGATGCGGTTGTTGCGCGTACTCGCTATCACCGAAGTCCACGCGGATGGGTCGTCACTCTTGGCGAGCTGCATATCGCGGTTCAGGCGCTTGAAATGGTCTTTGCGAAGAAACCGATGGCCCGTTCCACTCTGCCTTCGAGCTGAGGCGCCTCTGCCAGAACTGGCCACGAAAGGATTTTGCATTTCTCGCCGATCTCCACGAGACGCTGCATGACGTGGCCCTTCGCTGCATCGTAATATGTTACCTTCGAAGTGCCAGCCCATGATAGCCATCCTTGCGAGAAGCAGCGAAGGCTCCCCTCACCATCATGGATCGCACTGCCGCAGTAGGTATGATGACCCTGAAGCTCGACGCGTCATCCACAATCACCATCGCCATCAACCGTGCCGTGCCCGAACGAATCACATCGGCTTCGTCCAGAAACACATTCTCGTTGAACTCCGTCGAGAGCTTCAGGTTGGCCGATCTCGTCGTGCTGGGCCCCCCGAGCTCCTCGCACACGACACGATCCATCTTGTCCACCACGTCGAGCACCTTCTGCGGCACCCCGTAGGACTTCAGGCGTCGCGTCAGCGCGTGTGCCGACGGATGGCTCAGGTTCAAGTGGGGCTTCCTCAGGGCGCCCCACTGACCCGTGGTGATGTGCGGAGGTTCAACGCCAAAGCTCTCACCTTCGCGATGTAGGTCTCGATGTACTGCGTCTGATTCACGATCGTCGGGCTTGAGTGCTTCTGGTCGGCTGCCGAGAAGGGGTACTGTCGCGGGGAAGGCTGTCTGCAACTTCGGCTCCTTCACGTAGATCGCCACCACCGTGTCGGTTGGATACCTTGCGGCCAGCTCGACCGACGTGACATTCGGGTCGTCCGCGTAGGCGTCGGAGAAGTCGGCCGGCACGCCCTCGTCGGTGCACATGGCGCAGATGCGCCGCGCTGCTCCGCGAGGCACAGGGATGGCCTCGTTCTGCCTCAGCACGCGCACGTCGATCAGGTCCTTCCCCAGCTTGGACTCCTCGGCCACCGCGCGCATGGTCCTCTTATCCAGAACCCTCGTCGCATCGTCTCCGATACCGAGCTTCTCCAGGTCGGTGCGCCGCGCCAGCCCATGAGCACCAGCACTCGCCAGGGTCTTCTCCAGTATGTCCGGCCAGGCGCTGGCCCGCGAGAGCAGCGCGCCTCGTCCGACCGCGTCGGCACGTTCGCGGCGCTGGTCGCGTCGAGCCACCACGGAAAACATGAATCGCTGGGTGATAGCATGCGCGTGGCCTTCCGAATCTGCGCACAGTTGTCATCCGCCAGTCCGAACACGCACTGGTGTAGCGCAACCATCTCGCACACTGGAGGTCGCTCACCAGGCCAACGCAACAGATCCATGATCGGCTCCTCGTTCCGTTCCAAGCACGGCTCGTGAAGCGGCTTTCGCTGATGCAGATGCGTCCACCTTCAGCTTGAATCCGGAACACCTTCGCCGAAAAGTCAACCAATGGCCTGAACTCATCGATGAGGTCGCCCACCCGGTCGCCCATGCCCTGAGCTCGCTGAAACTCTCGCAGGTTCGAGAAAGGTGCGCGTGGGAACGCGACCGAGACCATCTGGGGCTCGAAGGTCTTTATCAGAAATTCAAAATCCGACTGGGTCCGGGGGCCGTTGAAATTAACCCCGACCGACGCATCCGAGGGGGTCGCGTTCGCATGACCACCCTTCGAGGCTACGCGAGAAAAATGAGCGCCCTTCGCTAACATCTCCCACGGGAAGGTCTTCAGGTTGTCCCGCAGCACGTCGAAGATGACAGGATGCCCCTTCATCAGCTTGTCGGTCCGTTCGAGCGTGCCCTTATTGAATATGCCCTTGCTGCCGTTCTTCAGAAGCTCCGCGACCCGAGCCGGCGCGCTCCTTCACTTGGAAGCCCGGATCGTACTCCTGCAGCGTCTCCGCGACCATGTACGCGCCCAGCTCGAGCTGCATCTCGCCCACGCGGAACCTCTCGAAGAAGGGCTCCGACTCGTGCGATTCACGGTCGTAGTCGAAGAGGTCGAGCCCAGCACGCCCACCAGGCAGCTTCACCAGCTCCTTGCCGTGCACCCCGAGCCCCTGGAAATCCGCCCAATGGCCGTTCTCGCGCATGTAAAGATTCGCCCCCAACTCAGCGAAGTCCTTCCTGCTCGTCAGACCGACCATGTCGCCAAGGATCTCGAAGAAATTACTCCTGCAGCACGTGCTTCTTCCCGATGCCCGCCGGGATGATCCACTTCAGATTCGACTCGCGTCGTGCTCCACCGAGTCCCTTGAACTTCTGGTGCGCTTCCACCTTGATAGGCCTGGCCGTGCTTTGCCAGCTCTGCCTCGACGCGATCAAGCCATCCGCGCCCGGCAACTGCGATCGAGGCTCCGCTGTCCACTAGGGAGGCCGGCACGAGGTCGCTGGAGATCATCAAATCGAGCTCGGGCATGTCCGGCACGATCGGATCGCTGTCCAGGTTCCCCACCATGATGTCGTAGCCTCTCGAGCAGCACGTGGATGTAGTTCGCGCCCGGGCCTCGCATCTGGCGCCTCGCGCCCACGCGCGACGGCGCTGCGCGCGCCAGAAAGCTCATTGCCCAGGATCCAAAACGTCGTGGACGAGAGTCGACTTCGATCCTTTACCACGGCGCTTGCCATTGATTGGCTTCCCCGCTTGCCCGCTGACCGATGCGTCGCGGTCCATCCGACCACACCTGCTACAGCGCTTGTCCTTCAACTTGCCGCCGCCCTTGCCCTTTCCTTTGAATATGCCGGGGTTCTCGCCCGCTGCCTGGCCGCTGGCTGCCGCGCTCTCGCCCACCTCGCCGTCGATCCTTCCATTGAAGAACCCCCCTGCCGCCCGCAACTCGTTCATCTCGAGGCGGCTCTCTCTGTCGTCGCGACGAGGCTCTGGCGGTAGTCATCGTCTTCTCCAGCCAGCAACGCGCCAGCTTCATCCTCGAGGTAGAACAAGGGACTGGTGCCCCAATCTCCCTCCCCGTCTTCCTCCGCGCACGCGTAGACTCCGCGATCATCGCCCTATTCATGCCAGTGCCCGTCCTCGTCCTGGACCCAGAGCTCACCGTGGTGCGGGCCAACTCCATCAACTTGTCCGTTCTCAGTGGTGCACTGCCCACTTCCAGCCCGCCCACGTGCCTTGCCCTCGGCGCCTACTTTCTCCGCGAGGGAAGAGATTCTTCAGCGTCGTCGAGATCTTCCCAAAATTGAACGTCTCATCCGCCCTCGCGAACGCCAGGTTACGTAAGTCCGTGTCCAAGACGCAAAGCTTCAGCGCGTGGTACCCTAGCTCGCTCGAGCTGATATTCGCGCCCGGGCCCGCTTCCCCCAAGTTCCGTCTCGCCACCTCCATAGCCGTAGAAAACGCCGCCATTGGCTCCTCGCCTTTCCTCTCGAAGTGTGCGAGGTCGAAGAACGCGTCGAACGCCTTCGGCAACTCATGGAAACTGCTCTTCGCGAAGCGTTCGGTCTCTAGAAACTTCAGCAGAACGTTCGCTCCATCCACCGCGGCGTAATCTCTCGGGTCCGTCTGCTCGATCAGCACACTGATCGAATTGTCTGCGCCGAGGAGGTACCGATACAACTTCGGGCCCAGGGCTGTGCGTTTTTCCTTCGACTCGCATCCTGGCCCCGCCGCGTGCACAGCCCCATTGTACCTGGGGAAATCCTTCAACGCGTCGCCGTTCAGCACCAAGATCTTGGGACCAACGGATATGTTGTAGTTCTCTCCACTTGCAACGGCACGTGGGGATGGCTAGTCCCCGCAATCTCGTCCTGGAGTCCGTGGGGCCAACCACGGAGCTCCGCTACCGACCTAGTTATCGCTCGTGCTCTCTCCTCCGATTACCCTCAGCGAGTCGCAGGAGTCACAGCTCGGAGAACTCGATCGAATCAACCGAAGACCTGATATCGTTGCCGGTCTCCCGCTGCATCTGCTCTGGGGGACGGGCGCTCTTTTTGTTTGGGCCCAAACGCCGGCGCTAAGGTAAAAGTGCCAGTACAGTGAAACGGGTAAAATGGGTCTTGGCCGCCCGCAGTCCACAGGACCGAACGTGTAGGCGGCATCAAGGCAAAAACACGATTGCTGCGTGCATTGTGGGGAGATCTCTGGCGAAACGACTGCCGCACCAGGTGCCCTCGGGCTCCCCGACCCCCCTTGTGGGACTTTTCTCTGGTCCTTACTGTGCCAATCTTGAGACCCTGTAGCAACAAGGCTACGAAGGATAAGAGCAGAACTGTCAGCGAAGGATCCGAAAACTCATTACCGGTGAACCGACGATGTGATTCTTTCAACGCGCGGCCCCAAGAGGCCCCGACCCCGCCCCCATGAGTTGAACTTCGACCAAGAACCATGATTGATAATCCCTGGTGACCCTGAGACCGAGATCACTTAGCCTTGCGAAGGACCCAACCGTATGCGGTTGTGGGTGCCGCATTTCAGAATATCGTCTTCGGTGGAATTCCCCATGGGGCAGCGAAGGGCGTGAGGGCTATGCCGAAATGAGGGGTGGAACCGCATGCGAATCCTGCCACTGGGGCCTTCGGTGAAGCTCCCCAGAGGGCCGACGAAACGTGTGAGGGGTGCGCCAGACTGGAGGTGGAACCGCATGCGAAGCCCGCCACCGGGGCCTTCGGAGAAGCTTCCTACGGGGCCACGAAACGTGTGAATGGTGCGCCGAAATGGAGGTGGGACCGCATGCGAACCCTGCCATTGAAGTCCCGGTGGAGCTCCCTACGGGGCCACGAAACGAGTGAGGGATGTGCCGAAATGGGGTGGAACCGCATGCGAACCCTGCCACTGGGGCCTTCGGTGGAACTCCCCATGGGCCACGTAACGTGTCAGGGGTATGCCGAAATGAAAGTGGAACCGCATGCGAATCCTGCCACTGGGGCCCCTGGTGGAGCTCCCTATAGGGCCACGAAACGTGTGAAGGGTGTGCCGAAATGGAGGTGGAACCGCATGCGAACCCTTCCATTGAGGCCTTCTGTGGAGCTCTCTATGGGGCCACGAAACGTGTGAGGGGTGTGCCGAAGTGGGGGTGGAACCGCATGCGAACCCTGTCACTGGGGCCTTCGGTGGAGCTCACTATGGGACCACGTTGAGGTTGTGCCGAAATGGGGGTGGAACCGCATGCGAACCCTGCC
The DNA here is from genome assembly GCA_963575745.1 of Prorocentrum cordatum. Lineage (NCBI taxonomy): Eukaryota > Dinophyceae > Prorocentrales > Prorocentraceae > Prorocentrum > Prorocentrum cordatum. The sequence continues at coordinate 1,573,092 of CAUYUJ010015060.1, forward strand.
ACTGGGACCTTCGGTGGAGCTCCCACTAGGGCCACGAGACGTGTGAGGGTTGTGCGGAAATGAGGGTGGAACCGCATGCGAACCCTGCCACTGGGGCCTTCGGTGGAGCTCGCTATCGAACCACGAAGCGTGTGAGGGATGCGCCAGAATTGAGTGGAACGGCATGCGAACCCTGCCATTGTGGCCTTCGGTGGAGCTCCCCCTAGGGCCACGAAACGTGTGAGGGGCGTGCCGAAATAGAGGTGCGCATGCGAACCCTGCCTCTGGGGCCTTCGGTGGAACTCCATATGGGGCCATGAAACGTGTGAGGGGTGTGCCGACCTTGAGGATGGAACCGAGGGGGGGCAACTTCGTTAACATGTTCGCAAAATTTTCCGTTCCCATACTCTTAGCATCTTCCGACGGAGTCGCGAGCGCCAGGGACACCAGTTCGGGCAGTGCTCGAGCGCGACGTTTGCCGCCGCTTGTTTAGCCCGCTCAACCAAATGGACGATGGCCCGCTCGAACACACCATCAGCACGCCGCCGCAGATGCCCAACATGCAACACGCCCCCGGATGCATTCAGTGAAAGCGCACAGGCAATCAGTACAGCACCCGAGGCACGCCCACCAACACTGCATGAAATCGCGCACCTGTTCCGGCAAGAGGTCCAACCACTACGGACTGCTATCGTCAGCCTGGAGAACCAGCTCGACACGAAGGTGGCGGCGGTGGAGGAACGCATGGAAAACGTTGAGATCCGCATCACCAAGATGGAGAGCTTGGAACCCCCCACGGACCCACCCGGCGCTCACGAGGACATCATGAACCACATGAAGGCGCTGGAGGTCGAGATCGCGGAGCTGAGAAGCGCCGCCAGCTCCATCGGCACCACTTCCAAGCAGGAGACCTCTGTACTCGGGAACCTTTTAGGTTTCAGTGGCCAGGAGGAGGCAGAGACGTAGTTGAAGGACCAGCTTTGGTGGTGCAATGCCCCGAAAGCCGAGGAGTTTTACTCCAAAGGTAACTTCTCGGGCATCCTCTTCGGCAAGTTCGCGTCCACGGCCGACCGACACTCTGCAGTATCGAAGCTCAGAGCTGTACACGTCTACCTTGAGGACAAGCTGGTATGGGCGCAGGTGGACGCCACTCTCGAGATCAGCGTGCCCCAGTCTTTCTTATTCGGCGCAAAGACCTATTCGTCGCGTGGGGGTTCGGATGCAGGCAAGATAACAATGGGGGGCGATATCGTGTTGGAGGCGAGTACGACGGCAGGAGCTTTGAAGATCAAAGACGGCGACGGCTGGGAACAGTACCTGAGCGCAGACCCGGAGTTGCAAGAACTTCTGAAGACGCACTCCGAGAAGCTTTTGCGAGGCGGCATGGGCAAGGGCCAGGGCAAGGGCAAAGTGGGAAAAGGTGGCGGCGAGGCAGGACAACAGCGACCTGGAGAACTCGATCGTCCTCCACCTGCCCATGCTGCTGCCGACGGCCGCAGCTAGGGACAACGCCGGTCGAGGGGTACAGGAGACGTTTCACAAGAACTCGATATTAAATTAACTTTGACGTCTACGGCAAACATGCACGTGTACAGACTCTTGATAGGATAGGGCTTTTGCTGTGGGAGCTTTCGGAGCTAACGTGGGATGTTTTGTTTTAGCGAGACCCTTGCAGAGTCTGATGACATTGACCTTGACGGGGGTCACCGTTTCATAGCCGCACCTGGCCCATCTAAACCCGCAGGGGTGGCTTCTGTTTGCATGCTCGGCACGCGGGAGGTGTCACAGCTACGCGTGCGCAATATGGCCGAGTGCTAGCAGTTGACATTGATATCCACGACAGTGCTAGCGCGTTCCTTTCTGTACACATGCTACACACTGGGCGCCCGCGCGATGATATGATGCAATGTTACACTTGTTTACAGCAGGAGGTACAGGAGGCGACGCTGGAAAATATGCATAGCAGGTGATTTGAATACGCAGTTTGAATTCGGAGAAAAAAAGGCACTTATCACAAACGTTATGTTTCGAGACCGGCGTAGAAGCCGGCAATGTTCGACATGAGCCTGATGCAGGGACGTTTCGAAGTTCACTTGGCGCCAAGCGGGTCATAGACTATATGCTACTTGATGCTTCGTTTCACGGCCAGTCTTGCTGCCCGAGTGACTGTTTAGATTTAGGCTCTGACCATCGCGCGATTCACAGGGTGTTCAATGTAAGCCCAGCCTCTCGACGCCGGCAGCACAATGCGGTTCGATGGAAACCTTCTTTCAAAGCCGAGAGCCGAGATTTGATGTACGAGAAGATTGTGCTGGAGTCTCCGTCTGAATCTTAGCCGTCTTCATCTTTGGATCTGGAGGGCCACGTCGCTGCGTCAACCGGGCAAGCAGCGACAAATAGCAGTGCGGCTCGTTCGCATGCGAAGCCATGGGACGCGCCTGCACAACGAGAGCTGCGCCGAAGGAGGCGCGAGACACGTGACCCACAAGACAGGTCCAAATCGTCGAAATTGATTTCTCGGGGGCACCGGAAACGCGATGAGCGTGCTGTTTCGCAGCTGCGGGCATTTGAAGGTATCAAGCACTTGCCTCGCGTGCACACGTTTCCGACGCAGCAGAACAAGCGTTGCCCATTAGATCATAATGTGTTTAAGGCTTCTCTCGAACACATTTTTCCACGGACTGCGGCGCTGCCAGAGACGAGTGGGCAGCGGCGCATTGCAACAGAGGTCCATATGATATCGCGCCGTGTCGCATGGAAGAATTGCGGCAAGCTTTTAAGCACATGAAGCGTGGAAAAAGCGCAGATCAATGCGGAGTCAATCTTGGAGTGTTTGCATTTGGTGGCGATGCTCTGCACAGACACCTCTTGTCGTGTTTGAACGCGCTGCTCAGCACAGGGTACATCGATCCCACGTGGCAGGAGACGTGTTGTATCATGTTGCCGAAGACCGGCAGCAGGCATGATGTAAAGAATTGGCGTCCCATTACAGCTTTACGCATAAAATATAAGATATTCGCTCGCTGAGTTTCTCGCATTCACACCCGTTTTAGAGAGGAATCAGACGCATGACCAAGCATGATTTCGACCGGGCCGTTCCGTGGACGATGCATTTGTCGTTCTGGAGGATCTTTGCACGAAGGCCTCGGAGTGGCAGCTCCCACTGTGGATAGCCAGCATTGATCTCAATGAAGCTGTCAACAGGCTGGAGCATCACGTGTTTTTCCAAGCGTTGGTGGAACACGGAGTTGATGTAGAATACGTGCGTCTCTTATCAGACATCTACTGTGCCCAATGGGGCAGCGTTAATGACAGCGCAGCGTTTGACATAACGCGCGGAGTCAAACAAGGCGATGTTTTGTCATCGCTACTTTTCAACGCTGGACTGGAGCACGCATTCCGAAGGTTCAAAATCCGAGCTCAGCAATGCGGCTTCGACGTTGAAGACGTCAAGTTACTCAGCAACGTCTGGTATGCGGATGATACGTTACTGTATGCAAGGTCTGCCGCAGAGGTGACTCGCATGTTGGACATTATTTCCGGAGGATTGTCGGCGTGCGGCCTTTCTTTGAATGCAGACAAGACGCGCATATTCACTAACGACGTTTCTGTGTCCAACGTTAAAGAGCCCCTCATGCTGCAGCTTACCGGATGCCATTTGCCTGTCATGACGTCCCAGGTGTTTCAGAAGTATCTCGGTAAGAAATTCGGAGGGGACTTGCGCAGCAGATCAGATTGCAATGCAAATGTATCGCATGGAGTGAGCATGGGGTAAGCTTCACTTGCACAAAACAAATCAGCAGGAAAAAAATCAATCGTTGCGCCTTCGCTTGAAACTGTTCGACGCGGTTGTTACGCCTACTGCGGTCTACGGTCTCTCGACGACAGCCACGACAGCAGTCCATCGGTCGCGGAGTGCGTCGACGAGAGCAAAAATGCTGCGCAAGATGGTCAGCATCCCAGCAAAAGTCAGGAGGGAACGGGGCGACGCTGAAAGCAAAAAGAGCGCGTCGCTTTAGGCATTTGTCTTGTGTCAGACTGGCTCGTTGTGACGGATCGCTCCCTGTGGCGCCTTGTGGCGCGTCTTGCCCCTGGTGACCCGCAAACGTGGCCAGCGCAAATGTTGCGATGGCGCCCGCCCGAAGCTCGACGCCGAGGCCGGCCGCGACGTAGATGGACAGATGCCGTCGATTCGTTCTTAGGACAAGGGCAAGGTACAAGTTTATCACATGTTGCAGGTCGCCAAGGGCCTTTCCCCTGGCAGCGGTTGGATACTGCATGCTTGAATTACATGTGGTGGAACGCATGACGTAAGAGAAAGTTCTACATCGATATGACTTCCACCATGTCTCTTGCATGCGCGTTTTCTTGCCGTGTTGTTTCACGCCCTCCGTCTCCGCTTGCGGAGCGAGCGGCCTACAGGCCCCTCGACCAGACTTGACTTGACCGCATGCGAACCCTTCCACTGGGGCCTTCGGTGGAGCTCACTATGGGACCACGTTGAGGTTGTGCCGAAATGCGTGTGGAACCGCATGCAAACCCTGCCACTGGGACCTTCGGTGGAATTCACACTAGGGCCACGAAACGTGTGAGGGGTGTGTGGAAAGGGGGGTGGAACCGCATGCGAACCCTGCCACTGGGCCTTCGGTGGAGAGCGCTATGGAACCACGAAACGTGCAAGGGTTGCGCAAGAATTGAAAGTGGAACGGCATGCGAACCCTGCCATTGTGGCCTTCGGTGAACCTATCCATAGGGCCAAGAGACATGTGAGGAGTGTAGGGAATGCGAGGAGCGGGCGGAGGGGGAATAAGAGGGAAGGAGGAAGGAAGGAAGGGAGGAGTGTCGCGGGGAGCGGGGAGCTGTCTCTTCAAAACGAGGACCCAACACCACAGGATGTTTGGGAAAATTAGACTGGCGAAGGACCCAACCAGTAACCATATGCAGTTGTGCATACCGGCGTTGTTAGTATAGCCATCGGTGGAGCTCCCTATGGGGCCACGAAACGTGTGATGGGTGTGCCAAAACGGGGCGGCGCCGCCATGCAGACTGCGCCGCTGCGACCTTAGGTGGATCTCCCTATGCGGCCACGAAGCGTGTGAGGGGTGTGCCAAAATAAGGCGGCGGCGCCATGCGGACTGCGCCACTGGGACCTTAGGTGGAGCTCCCTATGGGGCGTCGAAACGTGTGAGGGGTGTGCCAAAATAAGGCGGCGCCTCCATGCGGACTGCGCCACTGGGACCGTAGGCGGAGCTCCCTATGGGACCACGAAACGTGTGAGGGGTGTGCCAAAATGGGGCGGCGCCGCCATGCGGACTGCGCTTCTGGGACCTTAGGTGGAGCTCTCCCTATGGGGCCACTGACCGTGTGAGGGGTGTGCCAAAACGGGGCGGCGCCGCCATGCGGACTGCGCCACTGGGGCCTGAGGTGAATCTCCCTATAGGGCCACGAAACGTGTGAGGGGTGTGCCAAAATAGGGCGACACCGCCATGCGGACTGCGCCTCTGGGACCTTAGGTGGAGCTCCATATGGGGCCGTGCCACAATAGGGCGGAGCCGCCATGCGGACTGCGCCACTGGGACCTCAGGTGGAGCTCGCTATGGGGCTACGAAACGTATGAGGGGTGTGCCAAAATAAAGCGGCGCCGCCATGCGGACTGCGCCACTGGGACCTGAGGTGGAGCTATGCGGACTGCGCCACTGGGGCCTTAGGTGGAGCTCTGCCTATGGAGCGACGAAGCGTGTGAGCGGTGTGCCAAAATAAGGCGGCGCCGCCATGCGGACTGCGCCACTGGGACCGTAGGTGGAGCTCCCTATGGGGCCAAGAAGCGTGTGAGGGGTGTGCCAAAATAAGGCGGCGCCGCCATGCGGACTGCGCCACTGGGACCTTAGGTGGAGCTCCCTATGAGGCCACGAAACGTGTGATGGAGGTGCCATGATGATGATGATGATGATGATGATGATGATGATGATGATGATGATGATGCTGCTGATGATGATGCTGATGCTGATGATGATGCTGATGCTGATGATGGTTGTGATGATAATGCTTATGATGATGGTGATGTTTGTGATGCTTATGATGAGGATGATACTGATGATGCTCATGATGATGATGATGATGATGATGATGATGGTGATGGTGATGGTGATGGTGATGGTGATGGTGATGGTGATGGTGATGATGATGATGATGATGATGATGATGATGGTTATGGTGATGGCGATGGAGACGATGGTGGTGGCGATGATGATGCTGATGCTGATGATGCTGATGTTGATGTTGATGATGATGGTAATGTTGATGATGGTGCTGCTGATGATGATGATGCTGATGATGATGCTGATGCTGATGCTGATGATAATGATACTGACGATGCTGACGATGATGATGATGATGATGATGATGATGATGATGATGATGATGATGATGATGATGATGATGATGATGCTGATGCTGATAACGATGAGGAGAGGAGAGGAGAGGAGAGGAGAGGAGAGGAGAGGAGGAGAGGAGAGGGGGCAGCGGGAGGGGTGACGCGGGGCGCTCTCCCTTCAAAAGGAGGACACAACACCACAGGATGATGGGGAAAAACTGACTGAAACCGAATCGTCTTCGGTCTTCGGGTTTCAATGAATGGGGGAGTGGTACACGGGAAGGGGTGGGGAAGGCGCACATTTCGTGGTGCATCTTCGGGGCCGCTTTAGGGCCCTGTTAGGACGCCTTTCCTACAACCTTCGATCACCCCTCCCACGCATCGCCCCTCCCATCACGAAACGCCCGTTTAATCTGGCTTAGGCGGCGCCTCCGGGCACTCAATGTCGAAACCTGTTCGTGCACCTTCGGCACCTTCGTGCACCTTCGGAGCCTCTTTAGGGCCCCGTCAGGCCCACTTTCCTGCAACCTTCGGTCCCCCCGTGTCGCCCCCCGCCCCCCCTTTCGCCCCACCCCCCCTTTCGACCCCCCCCTCTTTCGACCCCCCCGTCTTTCGCCGCCCACCCCCCGTTTCGCCCCCTGATTCGCCTCCCGCTCTTTCGCCCCCCTTTCCCTGACGAAACGTCCGACTGACCTGGCTTCAGCGTCCCCTCCGGTTACTCCATGATGTCGAAAAAGAATACAATCATGGAGACGAGGGTAGGGCAGCCGTGTCGGTATCTTCCGAGGTGAAAATCGAAGATCTCGCCCGGACAACACCCTGAATGAACAAACACATTGTCTTGCGGGAAAGATTTGTGTCTCGGATTCCTGAAACCACTGCGTCTCGGATTTCGGGCATGATTTGTGTACACATCGTCTTGCGGGCAGGATTTGTGTACAGATCCACTGCGTCTCGGGTTTATGAATCCAGCCCGAGGCGCAGTAGATATGGATCAAGTCTGACCTCTATCAAGGCACATGTTTGTCCATCTCCACTGCGTCTCGGGTGCAGCATTCCTTCCCAACAAAATTAGCCTGGCGAAGGACCCAACTATGTGCGGTTGTGGGTGTCACAGTTAAAGAGTATCGTCTTCGGTGGAATGTGCGGGGTGTGCCGAAATGGGGGTGGAACGGCATGCGAAACCTTCCACTGGGGCCTTCGCTAGAGCCCCCTATAGGGCCACGAGACGTGTGAGGGGTGTGCCGGAATAAGGGTAGAACCGCATGCGAACCCTGCCATTGGTGCCTTCGGTGGAGCTCCCTATGAGGCCACGAAACGTGTGAGGGGTGTGCTGAAATGGAAGTGGACCCGCATGCGAACCCCGCCACTGGGAAATTAGGTGGAGTTATCGATGGTTCCACAAAACGTGTGAGGGGTGTGCTGACATTGGGGGTGGAATAGTATGCAAACCCTGCCACTGTGGCCTTCGATGGAGCTTCCTACGGGGCCACGAAACGTGTGAGGGGTGTGCCGAAATGGGGTGGAACCGCATGCGAACCCAGCCCCTGCTGCCTTCGGTGGAGCTAGCTATGAGGCCACGAAGCGTGTGAGGGGTGTGCCGAAATGGAAGGTGGAACCGCATGCGAACCCAGCCCCTGCTGCCTTCGGTGGAGCTAGCTATGAGGCCACGAAGCGTGTGAGAGGTGTGCCGAAATGGAAGGTGGAACCGCATGCGAACCCTACCACTGGGACCTTCGGTGGAGCTCCCTATGGGGTCACGAAGCGTGTGAGATGTGAGCCGAAACGAGAGGTGGAACCGCATGCGAGCCCTGAAACTAAGGCCTTCGGTAGAGCTCCCTGGGTGGCCACGAAGCGTGAGGGGTGTGCCGAAATGGGGGTGGAACCGCATGCGAACCTTGCCACTGGGGCCTTCGGTGGAACTCCCTATGGGGCCACGAAGCGTGTGAGAGGTGAGCCGAAATGAGGGGTGGAACCGCATGCGAACCCTGAAACTAAGGCCTTCAATGGAGCACCCTATGGGGCCACGAAGCGTGCGGGGGGAATGCCGACATGGAGGGCGGAACCGCATGCGAACCCTGCCATTGGGGCCTTCGGAGGAGCTCACTGTGGGGCCACGAAACGTGTGAGGGATGTGCCGAAATGAGGGGTGGAACCGCATGCGAACCTTGCCACTGGGGCCTTCGGTGGAACTCCCTATGGGGCCACGAAGCGTGTGAGAGGTGAGCCGAAATGAGGGTGCAACCGCATGCGAACCGTGCCCCTGGTGCCTTCGGTGGAGCTAGCTATGAGGCCAAGAAGCGTGTGAGGGGTGTGCCGAAATGGAGGGTGGAACCGCATGCGAACCCTGCCACTGGGACCTTCGGTGGAGCTCCCTATGGGGCCACGAAGCGTATGAGGGGGATGCCGAAATGGAGGTGGAACCGCATGCGAACCCTGCCACGGGGGCCTTCGGTGGAGCTCCCTAGGAGGCCACGAAACGTGTGAGGGGCGCAAGGAGAGGGAGGAACGGGAGGAGAAGGAGGGGGGGGAAGAGAGAATGAGGAGTGTGAATGCGGGGCGCTGTATCTTCAAACCGAGGCTCAACACCACAGGTTGGTTGGGACTTCCAAGACGCCGTGGATATGGATATGAATCTTGCCCACGCGTCTGAGATCTGGCTTAAGCGGCGCCTCGGGATACTCGACCTCGAAGAGGAGCGCCTTCTGCTGCGTCTCCGGATCGCGCTCCTGGGGCAGGGCGCCGCCGGGGAAAGGCGGAGGGGGGGGGGGGGGGCGCCACGGGGATCGAAGGGCGCTGGCGGCCTCGGACACCCTTGGCCTCCACTTCCTCCTCCTTCTCCTCCTCCTGCTGCTCCTCCTCCTCCTCCTCTTGCCGCGGACCCCCTCCGCCTCCTCCTCCTCTCCGTCCTCGGGCACTGCCAGCCGACGCTGTCCGTCGGCAACGGCTCCTCGCTGCTGGCCATGCCAGTCTGTCAAAGGCATGTTTCGGTGTTAGGTGTTGTTCAGGCGGAGATTCCCTGCTTTCGTCACACGGTAACTGCGTTCAGCCCAGGGAAATGTTGTTGTAGGCCCCCTCTGAGGACTGGTCCTGAGAAGCGGCCCGACGCCATCAGTCCTTCTCTCGGGCCCATTATTCTCGCACGCTCGATTGCACTCGAGGCATGTTGTATTGCCGAGCTGTTGGGAGGTACTGTGTAGACATCCCCCAACTGCTCGTGGAAGTTAGCCGCCCCACTCCGAGTCCATCTCGGCCACCTACGAAAGAGGGGCTGTATGCTCTCGCGCCTCTCTCGCGGGCTGCCGCCGAAGAGCCGGATGGATTTCCCCGAAACAGCCTGATCCTTCCTTCGAGCGTTCTACAACAAACTAAGACACTTTCAACCGCCGTGGTCGGCTCCAAAATGCTGTAGGAAGCCGCAGGGGATTCAGGCGGGTGCCACATGGACCCAAACTGTGTTCAACGCTTTAGAGTGCTCGAGGAGGCACGGGATGCTTCAAAACTTACGCGGGATTTGGAGGACTCTACCATGCCCAAGTGCGTTCTGGAGAATTCCAGGAGGCTTCGGGGGAGGGGGGAGTGTGTGAGAGAAGACCAGGCGCTTGGTGGAAGACGCCAGGTGACTTTGAGTTGCTGCACACGAATTCCAATGGGGAAAAAGGAAAGAAGAGAAGAGGGGAAGACGGGATGAAGGGACTGGGGAGGGAGGAAGGAGAAAGGGGGGACTTGGGTTGAGCTGAGTCGCGCGACAGCGTCCCAAAAAAACTACAACGTTCAAACGTGCTGTCAATACTTGGGCTCTGGAACTCTCGCCCCAAACAGTTGCTACGGTCTTCTGGCCGTGAGTCAGTCTTGTTCGTGCGGGCCCGAGGGCACGAAAAGGACCCTTCTGAAGGCCCAAACATAAACGAACGGCAAAACTGGCGACGCGAAGGACAAAGGGGGTGGCGCGAGGGGTAGGGCGTCTAAGAAGGCCATAGGGTTCTAAGAAAGCCAGGATTATTTTGCATCTTCGAGGGACCTTCTCTGTCCCGTCGCGCCTCTGTCCGCAACGAATCCGTGTCGAATCCACGTCGGACTAGTCGAATCCGAGTCGAATCCACGTCGAATCCGCGCCACTTCGCATCGAATCCGCATCGAGCCTGCGCTGGGCACAAGAAAAGACACCAGTTTGGGGGACAGACGAGGTCCCTCGAAACCAGGGGTGCGTCTTGAAGCCCTCCCAGCTTTACAGGCCACCTTGGAAGCCTCTGGGCCCTGATGGAAAGGCTCCCGCCTACTATGAACCCCCCCGCCCTCTCAGAGGACCACCACCCTCGCGCCACCCTGGTGCGCGCGCAGCCCAAGTCAGGAGAGACATGGCAGGGCATACTAGGAGGCCAAAGCTTATACATCCCAGAAGGCCAAGAATATCAATATCCACCGCTTCCTGGAGTCCTGGGACACCAGCTCCCCGGATCCACCAGGAGGTGGATATGTTTTCCAGCCCTCGGGTCGCACCTCGGGCCCCCAGCGGCCGTTCGAGACGATTCGGCGAACCTCGGACCGCTCTCGGCAAGGCGCAGCTGCTGGAAGCATCCCAGGCTAGAAAGCCGCCGAGAACCTGGAAAGATGCACGAACCTCGATCCCAAACCCAGACCGCCGACGTCGACGTCATGATTTGGCACAACGTCGAAATCCCCAGAGAATTCAGCCCCATCCCTTTGACCGGCTTGTCATGCTGAGTCGATGTTGGACGGTCTCGAGGCCCAGGAAGGGACCCCCATAAGCAGCAAAAACCTGCTGCACGGCCCCGTCTCGGGGATCTACTGACCTGACAATCCTGACCAGGGCCAGTCAGGCCTCCTTGCAGGATCCTGCAAGACCCTGCAGGATCTTGCAGGACCCGTCACACGAATCAGGGACAGTGCGACCCTGGCCCTGCAAGATCCTGCAGGATCTGGCGCTCAGGCTGACTCCCGTTTGCGTTGACCCCGACCCCGACCGTCCTTCGTGACCCGGTAGCCGGGCCTACCGATCTTCACCGTCTTCCGCGGCCCGGAGGACGTCTGCGGCTGCGGCGCGATGGTCGCGTCCTGCGCGCGCGCGCACTGGCGGCTCGGGCCGGGCGGGCAAGGCCCAGGCCGCCCGGTACTCAGCCTCGACCTGCACCTGCCCGCGTTTTGCTCGAGAGCAGAGCTGTCGACAGCAACCCCGACTCCCTTGATGGCGGCCCCACCCATCACCCATCGTTGTTAGTTATCGTGGCCTGTTGCCAGAGAGGAGGAGGAGGAGGAGGAGGAGGAGGAGGAGGAGGAGGAGGAGGAGGAGGAGGAGGGGAAGGAGGAGAAGGAGGAGGAGGAGGAGCAGGAGGAGGAGGAGGAGCAGGAGGGGGAGGGGAAGGAGGAAGAGGAGGACGAGGACGACGTGGAGGACGAGAACGAGGACAAGGACGAGGAGGAGGACTGAGGTTAACAGTCTACAGGGAGCCCAGGGAAAGACGTGCGCGCCCAGCCACATACGTGAATAATTAGGCCCCCCAGTCTTCGGGGACGCCCTCATGTGACGAACGCGTGCACAACGCGTCTTCTCAAAGCCCAGAAGGGAGGTAGGAGAGGAGGATGGAGGCTAAGGTTGAGGTGGTAGAAGGGGAAGACGTTAGATCACAATAGTTAGACCCTCCGAGATCCGCGCGGATTTCTTGGGCCGGGGCGGGGAGGAGAGGCGCACGGGCGAGGGGACGGGAACAGGAGCGGCCAACATCCAACGACAAATCGGATCGGAACGTGCCTCGCACGAGTCGCATCGGCACTTGTCGGAATCGAGCCGGATCGGCCGCGCCAGGATGCACAACAACACCGTGCGAGCGTCGAGCCGCACTGGACCGCTGGAACATCGGGATCGACTCGGATCGGGCAGTCCGGAGTCGATGTGAAATCGGTTTGAAGTGGACCGTGCAGGGAGACCGACACTGCCTACTGATTGGAGCTGAAGAGGCTTCAGCACTGGGCGCGGGAGGGGAAAGCCAGAGGTCGTTCTCCTTTAGTCTCTGGCAAGCTTACTTTCCATGGAGGGGAGATGTGCGGGGGGCGTGACTAGGCGAGAGGGGGAATCTGGACTTCGCACAAGTCGGGACTCGTTTGTGCGCCCTCCGCCCAGCGCCGTTTGAGAAGCTGGCGGAGGGGTCGGGAGGGGTCGGCATGCAGGATTTGTCACTGGGGCACGACATGTGAGAGGTGCATGCCGAAATGGATGGGGGACTTGCCCATTGGGCTCTCAGGTGTAGCTCCCTGTGGGGCACGGTCCGCGTGAGGGGTGTGCCGCAATGGGCGGGAGACCCCTTCCCCCCCCCCGCGCTTGTCTTGCGCGCCCATTCCGCACTTGGAGCTCCAAGTCGGGGCTCCAACTGCGGAGTTGGCGTGCACGTCGGGGCTCCGGTGGCGGAATCTGGACTTCGCGCAAGCCCGGGACCCGCTTGCGCGACCTCTGCGTGAGGGATCTGCCGCGGTGGGCGGGGGCCCCCCCCGGGTGACCTGCCGGCAGAAGCCTGCCGGTCCGCTGGCAGGACGCGCTCCGACGCCGGGGCCACGGCGCGCGCCGGCCCCCCCCCTCTCGGGTGCTGCTCGAAGAACCCCTGGCCTGACTACCTGCCAGACCACCCCAACCCAACCCGAAGACTCGAGTTTCGGACTTGGGTAATTGCGGGCTTCAGATGGGTTTTTCCAATGTTCCCCGACCAACCCCCCCCACTGCAGATGGAGGGCAAATGGGAGCCTTCGGGTTGGGTTGGGGTGGTCTGGTGGGCGGTGATGGCCCAAGCCCCCACGATCTCCAAGAGGAGGCCTCCAAGGTCTCCAGAGCACCCCTCGCGAGGCCCAGGGGGCCCCAGGGGCTCGAACACCGATCCAAAAGCTAGGGGGGTGCCTTGATCCAGGGGCACCTTGTAGGAGCCCCCGGCCCTCTTCCGCCCGCCGGGAGCGGCCAGAAGGCAGCGGAAGGGGGGGCGGCTTCCCCTTGGCGGCCCGCCATGGCTCCCGGGGGGCCACCTCAGCGGAGAAGCGTCGAGCTGGAAGCGGCGACGCATCGCCGTTGTGTCAGCGACGGGCCCACGATGGCGAATCCCCCCACGCTCCTGGGACGGGGTGGGCCATTGGTAGGTAAACGAACTCTATACACCGACGCATTGTCCGACCCTGCGCCGAGATTCGCACAAAAACGCGGATCCTGGTGTAGACGGGATCCTGGTGTATGTATTTCTCGTTGTTTCCCTTGGTGTATACGTTTTCTCGTTGTTCCACCCCGGCGTCGTCCCCGACCCCCAACAATCCCTGGAATTGAACAATCGGCCTGCCACTGGTGATGTATGTGCTCCCGTTTCCGAATTGGGCCCCCCCCTCGGCGATGAACGGGCGATCGGCGGTCGAGACGTGGCCCCGGGGCCTGTCCCCCTGAGGGCATGGGGTTGCGGGTGCCACGACCATGGACACCCCAACAACCCTACCACTGAATTTCAAGTGTGCTTAAAAGGGCGGAAAGCACGCTCTCAACATGTTCTGAACATGTTCTAAACATGCATACGGCAGGTTCGTGCCGTGCCGACCCCAGCGTTGGTTTTTGACACCGCAGGGATCGTTCAACCTTGAACGATCGGCCGTCTCCGCAACGTCCGATCGTTCAACATCGATCGATTCTGGGTCGCCGGCGGCGTTCAACCTTGAACGTCCGCGCTGGGGTCGCCGCTGGTCGACACGACGCAAACCTACCGTAACACATGTGTTAGACATCCGAAAAGTATTTGGCAACACGCTTCCTCTCCATTGATCGTCCCCCACGAGCCTTTGGGGGACTCGGCGGCGCGCCCGGGGGGGGCAGGTGAGAGGGCGCGGGCGTGTTTAAAATGGCGGAAAGCACGCTCTAAACATGTTCTGAACATGCTCTAAACATGCATAACACACGTGTTAGACATCCGAGAAGCATTTGGCAACACGCTCCCCCTCCATGGACCGTCCCCCACGAGCCTTTTGGGGGACTCGGCGGCGCGCCTGGGGGGGGCAGCATGTTCTAAACATGCTCTAAACATGTTCTAAACATGCATAACACATGTGTTAGACATCCGAAAAGTATTTGGCAACACGCTTCCTCTCCATGGATCGTCCTCCCGCGAGCCTTTGGGGGGACTCGGCGGCGCGCCCGGGGGGGGCAGGGGAGAGGGCGCGGGCCCTCCACAGCAGGGGGGCGGGGCTTCTCTCGGAGAACCTTCTGCCCTCTGCGAAGGCGCCCTCTGTCTGTGGATGCCATGACAATGGACACTCCAACAATCCGATCAGTGAATTGAACATGTGTTTTTTATACGTGTGAGAGATATGTTCTAAACATGTGCTCCACGTGTTTGTGAAACATGTCTGAAACAGGTGTTAGACATCTGGAACATCTTTGGCAGCATGCTTTCCTCTCCATGAATCGCCTTCCACAAGCCTCTGTCTTCGCAGAATGTTGAGCCTGTTTACCACCACCACCACCATAAGCTGGAGGGGGCAAGGAGGAGGAGGAGGAGGAGGAGGAGGAGGACGAGGAGGAGGAGGAGGAGGAGGAGGAGGAGGAGGACCCCCCCCTCCAACTTATGGTGGTGGTGGTGGAAAACACGCCCATCAGAGAAGGCTCAGGGAACTCCTCGCCTTCCGAACCTTCCGAGGAGGCTCGCCCGCTCGGCACTCCACGCCAGGCTCTCGCCGCCGAGAGAGACGGGGAGATCGAGACGACGGCTCCCCCCCTCCGGCGCAGAGGCTCTCGGGGCACCGGGGCGCGGAGAGGGTTCGGTCGGGCCTGTCCCCCTACATGGGGACTTGTAGGAAGGCACCAACTATGCACCAACACCGATCCTGGCCAGGATCACCCTGGGCCCAGGATCGGTGTATACGCCCTCCTGCCTTGGGCAAGAAGGCATATACACCGATCCTGGGCCCAGGGTGATCCTGGGCCAGGATCGGTGTTGGTGTATAGTTGGTGCCCTCCGAATTTGGGGCGACAGAAACAAATACGCATCAAAATTCAAAAGAGCCTCAAAAATACTCGGAAAAAAGTATCCCGACTATATTTTTGACTATCTTTGAATACTCTCCCCCTGTAGAGAGACAGGCCCGACTGCAGGGAAGGGGGGGGGGCGCCGAGGTCACGCGGCGCGCGCTCGGCCCGCCAGCAGCAGCCAGGAGGCGCGGGGGGGGGGGGCGTCCTGCTTCTCCTTGGCGGCCCGCCTGGCCAGGTTTATCTGGTGCTTCTTCCCCTGCGTGTGGGCCAGGTAGCTGCCTCCGCGCCAAGGGCCCGAGAGTACGTCCGAACGGTCGGGCACGCGCTTCGGCCCGAGCGCGCCCCGCCTCGAGCTCGGCCTCCCGGAGCGCCCCTCATCTCGGGGACGTCCAGAGGGCAAATCATGGCCCGAGGCGGTGTGCGCGCACGAGGGGGGGGGGGGGGGGCTGGGGGCGCGCTGACAGAATATAGCAGAAAGACCCATCACATCGGGGAGATATCCCTCCCCTGGCCATGATGGCCCAGCACCCCGGGTCATCACCCCCCCTTTCGGAGGCCCCCGATGACCAAGGCCTGGGGACCGTCAAGAGCGGATCGAGAACGGACAGCCAGGTCACCGGACTTTGCGCCTCGCGCCCCGCGGTGCGCGCCGCTTCGCGCCCTCGCGCCCTCGCGCCGTCTCCCCCAGAGAGCACACGTCGCGACGCGCGACGCGGTATTGTCCTTGCGCCCTTCTGGGCGAGAAGACTGCCCGCAAGCTTGGGAGCTCTGGGGGCCGCAGATCCGCTCAAGTGAAAACGATGATGTGTTCACTGGAGGAGAAAGCGTCCTCGGATGTCCGGGGAGGCGGGGGGGGGGAGGGCGTGGCCGTGGACCACTCGACTCGCCTTCTGCGCCAACCCTCCGTCCCGCCCTGCCGTTTCTCCGTCTCCTCTTCCTTCTCCTCCTCCTCCTCCTCCTCCTCCTCCTCCTCCTCCTCCTCCTCCTCATCCTTTTCGTGTTCCTCCTCCTCCTCCTCCTCTTCCTCCCCCTCCTCCTCTTCCTCCCCCTCCTCCTCGTCCTCGTCCTCCTTTTCCTAAGCGCTGGCTCTCCAGGGCTAGCATAGATTTCTGATCCTGTGCACGAATGTGGCCCTTACTACTGCCTCTTCAACGTTCGCGCAATCGGGGCACCGCGTCTCTCCTGGCACCTCGTCGTTCCGCTGTGGGCGTCACAAAGACAATTGCAGTCTCGGCCATACGTGATACGTCTCGGTGACAAGGAGTTTTGCAAAACAAATATCCCCTGGTCCAAATCCTATTTACGTCAACACCTCCGATCGTGTGCAGTACATCCGTGACCGCACGTCAAATGCTGATTTCCTGTGTTTGAGTGGCACGGCAGTCAAGCGCCACGGCGAAACAGGAGTAGCGACATGACGCCAAGCAGATGAAACACTGTGTGGATTCAGGTTGGGTACGTTTTCCGCACAGCAGCAAATCTTGTGGGTGCGCTATCATCCTGGGCCAAAGACTACGACGCAGCCCGGTTGTCCAGACTTGAGTTGCACCAGCGGCAGGTCGAGGACTTGCCCTTCGAGCGCGCAGCAAAAAAAGTGAGGGAGGGAGAAAGAAGAAAAAAACATCTTTCACGGGCGCTTGTCTTGGGAACATTCAGCGGCGCGTTTCGAACCGTGGGGTGGGCCCCCCCAAATAACACTCGGCGCCGTCGATCAAAACCAGGGGGACTCCCCTCCCCCCCAAAAAAAACCCTGCCGAACCCCCCCCCTCCCCCCCCCATCCCCCCACCCCACCTGGCGCCGGCGCCGGCGCTGGCGGCCGCCAGCAGCGCTCACGGCGGGGTCGCAGCGACGATGACCAGAGGCAGCCCAAGGGGGGGGCGGTTCAAATCCCCCACCCCCCCCGAGCGCCGAGGGGGGGTGTCCCCCCCCCTTCCACTCCCCCCTGGCGCTGGCGCTGGCGGCGGCCAGCAGCGCCGGCGCTGGCGCCGACGACGGCGGGGACGCAACGACGCTTATCACCACTACCACCACCGCCGCCACTACCACCACCACCACCGCCTCAACCCAGCACCACCACCACCGACAACCCACCACACAACCAGCACCACTACGGCAGGAGCAGCTCCAGCGGGCACCAGCACACCGCCAGGCCCCACGGGCAGAGGTGCCACCACGGGCGCGCCAGCAGCCACCGCCCCGGCAACCTGCGGGAAGCCGCCCGCGGCGCCTGCGCCAGGTAGAACCACTCCTCCTGCGGCTGGCCCGGCAGCGACTGGAGCTCCAGGCGCGGGGCCGAGGGCAGCGGCCAGCGCACCAACTGCAGCGCCGACAGCGGGAAGACCATGTCCGGCAGCGCCCGCGAGGGCGGCGGGAACAGCGCCAGCGCCTGAGGCGATCGCGCGCCAAGCCAAGTTGGGATGATTGCCGTCGCCAGGCACGGGGAGCCCCCTCCTCGCCGCTGCGACCGCGAGCGGCCTGGAAGACTGCGGGCGTGCGCACGTGCTGGAAGCGGTAGACAGGCACCGCGAGCCCTCCGGCGCCTGGCCGTGCAGCGCCGCCGCAAACCCCTCCAAGGACCAGTCCGTGCCATACGATGTCCGGCCACTGCATCCAATCCTCCTCGTAGTTCTCGCCGCCTGGCGTCAGCATGCTCGCGGTAGTGCCAGCGCCTGGCTCGATGAGAACGAGCCCTTCGTGATACAGACGAGCGCCTGGCACGGTATATTGATCAGCTCCGAAATCCCCAGCCTCGATCCCGAGGCCCTGCACGGCCGGTGAAGACACCGCCGCCATGACTTCACGCGCGACCGCACCGCTGGCGGAGCAAGCTCAGCTGCTCCTGGGCAAGGTTGCCGAGCTCGGCCTCCTGGTCCTGTATCGGCTTGACGCTCTCTGCCGCCGCCGCGGCCGTGTTCGCGCGTACTCCGAGCGGGCGTCCTGCGCCCCACACCGTCACCAGGGCCGCGCCCAAGTACCCGCAGCTCGCCAGGACCAGCAAGCCCGCGAAGGCCACGACCAGGCGCAGGTCGGGAAGCGCCGCGGGTCCGCCGGTGGCCGACGGCGAGGCAAATGGCGCGGGGGCGCCGGGGCAAGCGGTGCAGGCCGGCAGCGTCGGTATCGCAGGACACTGCGGACAACTGGGGCAGGGAGGAGCCTTGGGGCAGGAGGCGAAGTACGTGAGTGAAGCCTCCCACGCCCAAGCGACAGCCTGATTTTTTTTTCCAGCGCAATTTCGGAGGAGAAGGAGGAAAGCTGAGGGGACGAACGCGCCGCTGCACCCTCATTTACCACTTGCAGTCTGTAGGAGAAATGCAGCAATCAGAAGAAAAAATTACAGTGCCTGAGCAGAGTGACCCTAGCGGCCAACCCGGCGCATCCATCACCACGCCAACGAGGAGAGAGGAGCGGGAGGGGGAGGAGGAGGAGGAGGAGGAGGAGGAGGAGGAGGATGCACGAGCCTCAGGCGGCGCGTGTGACCCGCCGCCCGCGCTCGCCGCGCGCCCCACGCGCGACGGGCTCGCGCTCTCAGCGAGCGCCCGCACGCCACGGCCCCTCGGGCTCGGCGTGCCGCCAGCGCGACGGCCTCACGGGCCACACAGGCCGTCGGCCCGCCGCGCCAGGAGGAGGGGAAGCTGGCCGTCACCCTTCACTCCTGAGCGGGTTGATGGCCACCGCGACCTTGCCCGAGATCGCAGGGGCGAGCCGCCTCTCCAGGCGCGCCACGGCCAGCAGCCCCTTGGCCGACGCGCGGCCGCACGGCGGCGCGAAGCTGGAGGCCCTGGCCGCCCCCAAGGCTCCGCAGGCGGCGCACGCGACCAGCGGCATGTCGCGGCGCAGCTCGACGTCACGCTCGGGCTCGATGCGCACGAGCACGTGCGTGCTGAGCCCCCTGGCGGCCAGCTCGGCGTTGTGCTGGAGCGCCGCTGGCACGATGGTGCCTGGGCACTCGCCTGAGCGCTCCACCCAGCGGCAGCGGCTGCACCACCGCTTGCCAGGCTCCCCGCGCCAGGCACAGGAGAGCCTGGCGGCCGGCTGCGCCAGCAGCGCCTTCGGCGCGGGGCGCTGCGGCTTGGCCACGCGGTGGGTGGTGTCCCTGCCGTCCAGCGCGCCGCCCACCGCCGAGACCCAGAGCGCGACGCCCTCGACCAGCTTGTCGGCCATGACGAGCCTCCTGCGATCCTGCTGGCGGATCCGTCCTGCCGCCGCCGCCGACTTGGCGGCCTTGTCCGCCATGCCGTTGCCCAGCCAGTCGCGGTACGAGATCTTCCCGTGGGCGACCATCTCCCTCTGCGTCTGGTGGGCGGGGACCTTCCTGACCTTCAGCCCGCCGTCGCCCAGGCCGCCGAAGTCCTCCAGCTTGGCCCAGACCTCCCTCCAGAGGTGGGCCCACGCCGCGCCGTGCGCGGTGGTGCGCCTCGGGCCCAGCTCCAGCAGGCCGCGGTGCACGAAGCCGCTGTCCACGACGACGGTGACGGGCGGCACCGCGAACCTGAGGACCATCAGGAGCGCCATGAGCTCACCGCCGTTGATGTCGACGTGGGGCTCGCACAGCATCCCCGACGCCCCGCACAGGAAGGCGTCGGCGTCGGCCTCGAGCGCGATGACGGCCCAGGCGACGCTCGCGCACTGCTCGAAGTCGCCCTCGTACTGCGAGCCGTCCAGGTAGAGCTCGCCAGAGGGGAAGAAGCCGTCGCTCTCGCCCAGCCAGCAGACGTGCGGCGACGGGGCTGGCTTGACGATGCTAGTCGGCGCCGCCCACAGCACGCGCTCCAGCAGGCAGCGCACTTCGGGCAAGTCCGACCTCGCCGCCAGCTCGCGCATCTTGTCGGGCAGCCTCAGCTCTGGCGGCCAACCCGCGCAGCTGCCACAGTGCCTGTGGAGCAGGGTGCCGACCTCGCCGCACAGCAAGCACGAGTCGTCCGAGGCCATGCCCTTCTCGTACTTGCGGCTCTGGCACCACTGGCCGTCGGTGACAACGGATGCTAGATACCCTCGCTCTTTCAGCGTGAGCTTGATGGATGACTGCTTGCCTTCCATGGGATTCGGTCCATGGTTCGTCTGCACTGTTGCTCGTCCATGGCGTGGCGACGCTGGCCGCTGTCCAGCGGGTCCTGACCTTTCGAGCACAGCAGAAACAGGCGACGTAGACCCCTGGCCAGCGGGTCCTGACCTTTCGAGCTCAGCATGTGGCGACGCGACCGCTGGCCAGGGGGTTCTGACGCCGAGCTCGGCAAAGCTTGGCAACGTCGACCGCTGGACAGCGGGTCCTGACGCCAACTCTGGGCAGACCGCCATCGCCAACGGAGGGACTGAGGCAGCGTCGGCGACACCAGCTGAGGCCACCGCGGCGCGCCTGGCAGGCGCCTCGTCGAACTGCTCCTCCGCGCTGATCATGGATTGCGCGTGCCGCGCCGCCTGCACGTCCCACTCGTCAGGGTCCTGCACTGCCAGCCGCATCATGTTGGCGTGGTAGCGGGCTCTGATGCGCTTCCTGGCCGACCAAGCCGACTCGCAGAGGTCCTGGGCCATCTTCAGCCTGGCCACGCCGAGGTTGTCGATGTCGAGGGAGCGCGCCGTCTCGGTGACTAGCGGCAGCCACGTGCCGTGCGCCAGCAGGTCGGCCACGTAGGAGACGCAGAGCCTTAGCCAGTGGGCCTTGTTACCATCCTCGTCAAGCGTGGCGATGTCCTGGATCCAGAAGGTGGTGTAGGCCCTCAGCCGCTTCTCCAGCACCATGCGCGCGTGTACAGCCGCCCTCCTCACAGGATCTTGATCCTTGGCCTCCATGACAGCCAGCTGCCGACCGAAGACGCCCTTGCGGCTGACGGCACCCGAGGAGGTCATCGTGATCAAGGGCGCGATGACCCCCCCGCTCGCGAGGTGCTCCAGGCCAGGCCCTTTGCTAACCTCACGCCATTGCCATGCTTGAACTGCTCGCAGGAGAATGCGCTTGACCGACCACGGCCCCAGCTCGAAGACATGAATGTCGTAGCCCTCATGCGTGCGCCACAAAGTAGGGCTCAGCACCTGCCAGCCAACTCTCTCGAGCGTGAGCCTCACCGCGCTGAAGGGGCCCTTGACCTGGCACCAGCTCGCCGCCTGGCAGCAAGTGAGGCCGTAGGCGATGATATGCTGCGGGATCCAGCACTCCCACGCCGCGCGCAGCATCATCAGCACTGGGAGCAGCGTGGCCCTGATCATCGGGTCCAGCATGGGCGTCAGCATAAGCGTCAGCGTGCGCGAGCGACCGTCAACGCTGGGGGCCACTGCCTTGAAGGTCGCCGTGCGCAGCGTGTCCAGCTCCATGGTGGCGCAGCCCGTGACCGCGACGCCGTAGGTCACGCTGGGCTCGATCCCAGCACGGGCCACCTTGCGCACGGCCTTCTTGCGCCCAGCCCCAGTCTTCAGGATGGCCACGCGACGCTGGCGTAGCCCTGCTTGAACCAGCTTCTCCTGCCGCACCTTGCGCACGATGCGCCTGCCGCAGGCGAAGTCGATGCCCAGGTTGCGCTCGCCCTTGACGGAGAGCACGCCGAGGGGACGGCGTAACCGAGCGGCCAGGGCGTGCCGGCCTGCTGGGAGGTTGGAGAGCGCCCTCGACTTCTTGACCGCCACGTTGAGGTCAACGTCCAGCAGCAGCATCTTGAGCTCGAACGCTGCTTCTGCCACCTCCTTAGTCACACGCACGAGCCCGCCAACTCGGTGCAGCATGAGGTCGTCCACGACGACGGCCAGAGAAACTGTCGGGTGATGTAATACCAGGCGATCCAGCGGCCCGATCAGAATAAGCTTCAGCAGCGCCGTCGCAAAGCCATCACCTGGGAGGATCGACTGCCTGGCCTCGATCACGCTCGAGGCCGCGTTGCCCATGCAGAGGACCCGAGGCGCGCAGTAGAGCTCCAGCGTCAGCTTGAGCTGCCAGAGGGGAAACCCCGTGGCGACGGCGGCGTCCAGCAGCCAGTGGTGGCGCACCTGCTCGAACGCCTTGAGCAGGTCGAGCAGCACCGCCACGGCCACCCACGACTCGGCGTCCCCGCAGTCGGCACCGCGCTGCGTGGCCCACTCGCCGATCGCGGCCTGGTGCCACACCGCACGCTCGCAGCTGCGGCCAGCAGCTGCCCACCAGTAGGGGCGGTCGTTGTCCTGCTCCCACTTGCGCGCGACGCCTCGGCGCAGCCGCGCCTGCACCCTCGCCAGCACCATGATGACGGCGATGGGCCTGACGCCGCCGAGCCGCTTCTGGATGAAGCCGATCTTGGTTGTCATGAGCGGCCAGGCTGCTTCGCGCTCGACGGCCAACAGGATGTCGATCAGCACCTCCAGCGCTTCGTCGCACAGCTCGTCTAGCTGCCGCGGCCGAACGGAGCAGAAGGACATGCCCGTGCTGCCCTTGAACGAGCGCAGCACCTTGCGGAGCTCGGGGACCGTGGGCCTGGGCGGCCTCTCGCCGAGGTCGGCTGGCCACTGCAGCCGCACTTGCTCACAGGTGGTCCTCCACCAGCGGCTCCACTCGACCTCCAGCGCCGTGACCTGCTGCCCCAGGTCCATGGGCTCGAACAGCTGCTGGTGGTCGTCGGCGTCCTGGTCGCCCACGGCGTCGCCGTACGGGCTGGAGTCGAACCCGACGGGCAGGCGGGACACCGCATGTAGACCACCTCCACCGCCTTCGGCCTGCTTCTCGACCCAGTGCTGGAACTGGACGGTGCGCTGGGCCATGTCCTTCTCAGCCATGTCGAGCGCCACCGCTTGCGCCCCAGCGTGCAGCTGCAGCAGCTCAGCGGGGGTCAGCGCCGCCAAGCGCAAGTTGCTAAGCAGCGACCACCATGCAACAGCTTGGGGCAACACCTGAGGGCAGGACAGAACCTCGCCAGCATCAGGTGCCGCCTTCACTGTGGCTGGGGCTCTGTCTAGCAGCCTCCGCGCACCTCGAAGAGCGTCGAGACGCGCGTTGGGCTGCTCCACGTCGGCGATGTCCCGCAGCAGGCTGGCAGCGCGGTGCATCCATGTCGCCTCAGCCGAGACCCGCGGCCAGCTGGCGCCACTCACGGGCAGCCGCCGAAGCCAACGTGGCTCCACGGGGCGAGCTCGCCCCTTGTGCTTGAAACTGTCCTCCTCGACCTGGTAGATGTCGATCCACTCGTCCTCGGCTGCGTCGAGGAACCTCTGCCATGCGGCGGTGAGGTTACCCTCGACGTCGGTGCTACCCTTGACCTGATCCCGCACACACTCCTCCAAGTGGCACGATCTTCCCTCACTCACGGGCCCCGCAACGGGCGGCGGTGAGGTCCCACGGGAAACGTCCAGGCACTCCGACTCCTGCGCGCCTGCCAGCACGCTCTGCAGCTCGTGACCGATCTCGGCCCAGCGGTCGCCGTGTGCGACGCGAGCACATCCAGCAGGCCGCTGGACAGGGAAGGGCTTGGGCACTGGCACGACCCGAACCCACGGCCGTTGGCGACACGCCTCCAGCTCCAGGATGACTGGCTTGTGCGGGTAGACGGGCGACCCGCTGACCACGCTGATGCTGGTCACCTTGAGCCCACGCGAGACGATGAACATGTCGATCGTCCGCTTCGACTGCGCACAGGTGGGCTCCAGCGTGTCGACGACGACCGCGTCGAAGAGCCGCAGCACGCCTGACTTGGCCAGCTCCTGCTTGGTACAGTTGAAGTCGCCCCCGACCACGTATGGGCGACCGTACTCGCGCAGCCTGCAGGCCAGGTCGCGCAGCATCTGGGCGTTGAACGCGTTGACGCCGACGCCTGACTGCAGGTAGATGTTGGCCATCACAATGCCGCCTCGCAGCAGCCCCGAGTGATGGAGTACTTGCACGCGCCCTTCTTGAAGCACAGAAGGCCGCGACCCCAGCATGGTGGCAAGGCCATGCTCACTGCGCACACAGGTGAGCAGCCCCCCAGTTGCCAGCCCTCCGGCCAGCGATTGCACCGCGGCAGCACCACATGCTCGAAGCCCACGACGGCGAAGCTCCCCTTCAGCGTCCGCCGTGCGCGCCTCTCCCAGCCGCGTCTCTTGGAACAAAATTGCGTCGCAGCTCGTCAGCTCCTCGACCAGGCACTTGTCGATGTTCGAATACGCATTCATATTCAACGTGACGACACGCCAGGAGCTGCTGCGGCTAAAGCTTCCGCCGCTTGGACTCCATCGCGGCGACGTGCTGTTGCTGCAGGTGGGTCTGCAACTCCTCGAGGAACTTCCGCTTCTCCGCGTCCGTGCCGATGAAGTCCTCCGCCGCGGCCTTGAAGGTGTCGCCCGTCGCGAAGGCCAGGGGGTCGCTCTCCAGGTCCATGTCCTCGGACTTGCCCACGGGCTTCTCAGCGGCATCGTCGGCTGCCCCAGCGGCGGCGGCAGCGCGGCCTGCAGGTGCAGCTCCTCCATCGCATCCTCCAGCAGCGACTGGTTCAGGTGGCGCGGCAAGCGCGGACACACCTGCCAGCAGCGCTTGGAGAGGTCCCAGCAAGGACTCTGGAAGTTGGACGCCCTGGCTCTCCGAAGAGGTTCCCACGAGCGTCCTGAGCTTCTCCACGTTGCCGAGGATGCCGCTGAGATCTGCTCCTCCAGCAGCTGGCTTGGGCTCGGCGCCGTTGGCGAGCGCGGCCTTCGCCTTGGAGACGGCCTCGTCCAGCTCGAGCTGCAGCTGCGCGACCTTCTCCTTCTGCTGGAACGCTGCCTGCAGCGCCTCCGTAACCATCTTCTGCTTCTTGTTGTAGTCCGCCTTGGCCTGCTGGAGCCGCTTGCAGGCCTCGTCGGCTGCGACCTGCGCAGACTTGACGGACTTGACATCGGACAGCGCGCCCAGCTGCTGCTGCAGCAAGAAGCGCGACTGTCGCAGGCTGTGCTTGTCGCTGGCGGCCAGCGTGACGGACAGCAGCTCGAAGTCGTCGTCGCTGAGGGCCATGAAGCGGTCGCGGGCCTCGGGCGAGAGCTTGGGCGGCTGCGCCCCAGAGCCCCCGCCACCTCCACGCTTCGGGCTGGCCATCGTATGCCAAGGGCGGGAGTCTGCACCACCGTCCGCCCACGCCCCACGCGCTGGAGGAGGGCCAGAACGAGGAGCAGGTACACGATTGGTCGGCCTGCAGCCCGTGCACCCCGCTTGCCGACACTTCGCGCGCCAGCCCAGGTTCTTGTAGTGGCAGCGGTTGCAACGCCAACTCGTCCCCTGAGCTGCGTCACGCGCTGCACCAGCGCCAGCTCCTGCCATGGCTCTGCAGCTGGATGCGTTCGAGCCGACAGGAACGGGAAAGGCCTCCGTTTACCCACCGACCCGAGCGCGAGGAGGGTGGCCAGGAAACGATGCCAGGCTTCAAGAAGCCTTGCCTGCCGCGGACTAGCGGTATCCGCTTGGTTCCCAGAGGAACCCTGCATCTTGAGCCAAAATGGCTACGGAAGAGGAGGAGGAGGAGGAGGAGGAGGAAGAGGAGGAGGAGGAGGAAGAGGAGGAGGAGGAGGAGGAATGAGAAGAAGAGGGGGGAAAACGCGGCCAACTCGGTTGGACACTCCGTGCAAGAATGCATGCCACAGTGGCGAGCTGCGTCACATCAAGTATTTTAGGCTGCACTTCAAAGTCGGCGACTCAGGCCCGCAAATGGCAGCCGGAGGACGAGGAATGGGCACGAGGGCAGTGAGACTGCGCTTGGAACTCGATGTGTAAGCTGTGCCATCGCCTTCGGCGGGAGCATCGCCGACCCTGAAACGAAATCGAAACGCAAGGGCCGAGCCTGACGGTGGCCCCAACCACGGCGGCAACGGAAAGCATAATAGGAAATTTCGACCAGCAAGACATGAACTGAAATTCGCCGGCCCAACGGGCCAGAGGCGTGCTAAGATCTCCGGTAACTTGTTAACAATATTTCTAGTTCGCGCGCGCGGAGCGGCCCCTGGGGGCCCCCGGACGAAAAGTACCCCGGCAAGGTCCCGAGAGAAGCCCGGGAGAAGCCACCAGACCACTCCAGGGGAGGGTATTTTTCGACACCCCTCACGAGGATCGTGGCCTCCGAGGGGGGAGCCGCAATCGACTACCCCCAAGAGCCCCCCAAGAGGCCCTGGGGGCCTCCAAAACGCCGCCAAGGAGCCCCAAGAGACTCCCAAGAGGTCCCCAAGAGGCCCCCAAGAGGCCCTAAAGAGGGCTCCAGGGCCGGCGGCATGAGCGAAGCGATTAAATAAACTAAATTACCCTGTCAAGCTGACTACCGAGGGCGAGGACGAGGAGGAGGAGGAGGAGAACAAGGCGGAGATCGAGGAAGACTGCGCGCACCTACAGGGCGCTCCAGGGCAGGAGGTGTCTAGACGGCCTCGAAACCTCCGCATGTTCAACCGGTCCCAACCCGCCTGCGCCTCCACGGTACAATCGGGAAGAGGAAAAGACAAAGGGGGGAGGGGCCGGCCGAGCCTCGAGCTCTCACTGCACGCAGCGCCGACTACCAGACCTCCGCGGCCCAAGCGCCAGCCTGATGCCACATCCGAAGACGTCTGGACGACCTGGGAAAAAGCTTGAGCCACAACGTTGTGCGGCCCCACTCTTCCAAACTCCCACTTCCTGCATTCCATTCAAACATTGTTTCCCTCCCCACTCTGGTCTGTCTTGTCCAGTACACTCCTCATCTTCCTCCTCCTTTCGCGCCGGTGGGCGAGGGGGCGAGAGAGGGGGGGCGTAAGGGAGAGCAGGGCGGGCGGGCGAGGGGGAGGGAGTGGGCGGGGGAAGCGGCCTTCGTTTGTGTGAAGAGTCAGGCAAAGCTTGCACTCGTAGCTCCCGAGGTGGTTCCGCAGGAAGTACGGGTCCTCCCCCGGTTGGCTCGGGGCGCCGGAGGGAGGCGTGTGTGTTGGAGGGCGCTTACATTGAGAGGCGCAACAAGGAGGAAAAGGAGAACGAGCTAGCCCGTCCACGCGAATGATGAATCACAGCAGAGTCGGCCGTGAGCCGCATCATAATCGGCTGCACAAGTCAAGATGCCCTGTCACGGAAGTCGTGAAATGATACTTGAATGCGTGAATAAGGACACAGGAAGGCAGGGAAGGCGAGGACGCAAGAAATAACTACGACCAGTCGAGCAGTGATGCTCGCATGGGAGCGGAAACGGAACCGCACTATGACTGGCCAGAGGTCGACCCGCAAGGACAGTGTAAGATGCTGCTCGCATTTGAGACTGGACAACTCGGCACCGTGCGGGCCACCAGGCTGCAAATGACGAATTCCGTCTCCACCAGCCTGTGTACAAAGGTGCATCCTGCGCCGCGAAGAATGAAATACATGCATCGTGCTACCACCAGGACATCGGAATAAGGATTATGTTGCTCTCATCGTACTTCAGGACCAGGTCCCAAACATAATGTCGGGCACCCAGGAAAGTATCGAGACGGTGTCGAACGAGTATCACCTACCAGAGCCCGACACCCTCCAGTTTCGGCACGTTCTTGGTGCTCGAAATTCTTTCTGGTTGTTCAGGCTAAAGGAGGTTGGAACATCATAGAACAAGGAACGAAGGAGCTTCCCTGGACACGGCGGACTCGGCCACACACGTAGGCTCCCCGACCTGGATCTGAGGCGCGGCCCGAACGCTGGAGCCCCCTCCCGAGCCCAAGGAGATCCTTACTTTCCGCGTCCTGGCTGCACGTGTGATGCTTCGATGCTGACCACCCCAGATCATTGAAGTCTGGCGAGCTCACAGGAGGCGGGAAGGAGGAGGGAGACGAGGTCTTGCCGTCGCTCGGACGTCCATTTCCCGCACATTCTTCGGTTTCGTGCGTGCGTTTTTTTGCTCGATGGTCCAGGATGATCCCCGATGGTTCTCGCCGAGAAACATGCACACGTCCGAGCGATGCCAAGAAGTGCTGGCGAGTCTCCGTCCTGAGACGCCCGATCTCCCCTGCCGCCTCGAGTCCCTTCGCAGAGCGACGCCCCGTGGCCCTGGCCAACATGCGATTGCCAAAGGTGTCGTCGTGGCCGAGATCACGCGCAGCCAGCGCACGCTCCAGGAATGAAGCCGAAGCGCCCAGAACGGCCCAGACCAGACTTCTCCCGAGGCGAGGCGCCCGAGGCCAACAGCAAAAGCCCGCACTCCTGTACCGAGCGCTGCCGCGCAGCTCCTCGGCAGCCTCCGCTAGAGAGAGCGAGGGGGAACTGCGTCGTGGGGCGGGGGGCATTCCTTATCCTCCCTTGCTCCTCATCCTCCCCCTCCTCCTCCTCCTCCTCCTCCTCCTCATCCTCCTCCTCCTCCTCCTCCTCCATCTACCTGGGATCGACGATATGCCACCGTCACCTCGGCGGCAGGCCCCCCGATGCCGAGCCCGCGCGCTCCTGGGCGGGGTGGACGACCGGGCCCCTCTCGGCGATCCAAGGGGGTCCATGCAGAATCGACTCGTCCTCATCATCCTCCCTCCTCCTCTCTTGCTCCTCCTCCTCCTTCTCCCTCCTCCCTTCCTCTCTCCTCCTTCTCCTCTTCCTCCTCTTCCTCCTCCTGCTCCTCCTCGTCCTCCTCCTCCCTTCATGAAACGGTGGCGCCTGCATGGCCCCTCGCCGAGAGTCTATCCCCCCCAACGCTGTCCCTGCAAGGGGCGATGCCGACCCGATCTTGCAGCTAGGTGGGGCTAAGGATACGCAGAAGGCATGAAATAGGGTCGCTGTGTATCCCCCTCGAGAGGGTATCCCCACCCAGCGCTGCCCCTGCACAACATTGACTGCACGACATCTAATGAATCACATAGATTGCACCACGCAGACTGTACATTGCACCACATTGATTACACAACAGATTGCCAGAAACAAACTACTTGGGCAAATATAGTAGTGCATTCATAGATGTATCTGTAAACCTGGTGTATCTGTACACCCTTGGGCGGAAAGGCGGCTAGCCTTACTGACCTCCACTCCCACAGGCGTGCCCCGCACACCGTGCAAGGCACTTTAGCCAAATGCGGGGAGAACGGGCGCCCCGAGCGCACTCGAGGACGACGTGCAGGCACTGGCGCCGGCAACCACATGTGAGCCCTGGCCGGGCAGGTCAGCTCTCGGAAACGCCGGCCAGGGCTGAGAATCCGTAGGGCGCCTCCAGCCACGCGAACCATAGCAGCGGTGGTGCCAATACCCCAGCGTCGACTGGACCCGCAGGAGGGTGCTCGCAAAGAGTCGCAAATGGGAGGGTCCACGACCTGGAGACAACAACAATACCGATACCGCTGCTCCCCGAACCTCTCCGGCAAGAATCTCACGGCGAACTCAGCCGTGGCGACGAGGGCCTCCCAGACACCCAAAAGGGCGAGAACGAGGCAAGGGTAGCGGTATCGGTACCTGTTCATGTGAGGGCCGGGATCTCGCAGCCTGGCCGCCGCAGCCGGGGCCGAGATCTCGCAGCTTGCTGCGGGGAATCGCGGCCTGGCATCTCGCGAGCCCTGCTGCCATGCCCGCGCCGCTCAGCCTGCCGAAGCGGATCGCCACCCGGCCACTAGGGCTCTGGGTCTGAGGCCCCAGCCCAACTGATTATGATATACAGTCAACCCGTATCATAAGGATGCGCGGTTAGAATGCAAGGGCCTTGGAAGGCGATGTTGGCGTTTTCGAAAGGGGCTGGCCAGCGAAGTCGACAAAGGAGGGCCGAAGGGGCAAGGATGCAAGGGTAACCTTGGAACGTTGCACGTCCTTACTCTGCGGGTTGACTATGTCAATGAGACGGCCTGGAAAGATGAGACTGAGAGACTGGGACTGCGCCTGTGTCGTCCATGGGGGTGGCCCTACGCGAGGCTATGCGGTGGCGCTGGGCACCAGCATCAGCCGAAGAGTGGAGAGCGGATCCTGGCCGATTCAATCAATACTCCGTGGCTGTGCCGCTGTGTCGTCGTGTGCGGGGCACGTATCGAATCTTAAACGACATCGAACAGACGAGTTGACTGCAGCATGGCGTCCGCGCTCGCAAATTTGACGAGCCTCTGGGGCGGTCATCTCGGGCCCAGGCACTGCGTCTTCAGCCATGTGAATGAGCCCCCCTCCGATTCCCTAGGACTGTGGAGCGCGGATACAGCACGCAGCCGAGTGCCACCGCCCGCGTCCCGTTCGAGCGGGGACCCCCATCGGACACCACGCACCCATAGCCACCGCCGTCCCATCTATGGGTACGGGTACGTGTTGTTCGTTTGTCCACGGGGGGGAAAAGGATGAGGGACGAAGAACGGAGGAGGGAGGACGAGGGATCAAGGGGCTCGGCAAGCGAATCGATGACCCGAGATCGGACCGGAGAATTCCAGCACGGCGAACAAGAAGGTCCCGCAGAGGACCTGTGAATCGGCAGACCAGTAGAAACGAAACAAATCCCCCGTGGGAGAAGCAGGACCACTGAAGATCTTCGAACAAAAGAAACACCCCGCAGCCCTCGCACTGTGCCAAGAAACGGGGAGGTCAGGACATGGGCGACGAGGAGGGGAGGAGGAGAGGGGACCGAATGGACGAAGTAGGTACTGCGGAAGGTAGGTTCCGATAAACCCGGATTGAAAAACATCGGAAATCGCTGAGAGATGGCGGGTCTGGGAGGATGTATCACGCGGCGCCACCGTTTCAGAAACGCTCCCAGAAGCTCTGGGCCTGACTGAGTAGGCGCCGAGGCCGCACGCGGCCGCTCACTCCTTGGAGAGGTCGATGGTCTCCAGCGCCAGTTTCCGCAACCGCTCCCTGCGGTCCATGGCCACCTCCTGGTCGGTGGCCGGGCCGCCGGTACCTTCCCACGCGCGGAGTCGAGTCACGCTGCACGGAAGAGGGGCCCAAGGCAAAAGCAAGACGAAGGCATGATGAGGACAATCCGGATGAGGATGAATCAGACTGGGGTCTTGGAGAGCTATCGTGTCTGGAAGATGTACTTCTCGGGCGACGCGGCCGTTCCACAGAGTTCCAGAAAGCTCCGAGACCAGCCTGGAACGCTCTGGAGGGAGATATCCTGACCCTACAATCCGTGGGACATTGAAGCTGGTGATATTACAGCGAACGTGTTAATTTGTCGGGGGCGGTTTGGGAGAAATGTGTTGGTTCCTCCCTCCTAATGCTACTCATCATTCATCCTCGTTGATACCCTACTGTTTTTCGCGGTAGCAGCCCCGCGCGCAGCGACGAAATGGAGACAGGATATTAATGCAGCACGCGGTGCCGCGGCGGGGCCCTCGGGTATCGTTTTGGATCCCGCTGCACCTGCCGCCGTACAGCACATCCACATCCGCATCCACACCTTGACCAACCACTTGAGCAGGGACCGACCATCCTGGCATTCCTATAGTCCTACCACGAAATTGTCTTAGAACCCCAAAATTATCTGAGAACAAAAGCAGTGTTCTTAGAACATACACCCGCTATGATAAAACAAGGCAGTCCCGACCAGAAGTGTACGCTTCGCCACTGCTTGAACCACAGAGCGTACCCCCCCACGCCCATCCGCCAGGCCGTTCGGGATGCGAGCCCCTGGAAGGCCCCCGGCGCCCAGCGCCAAGAAGCCCAAGTGCTGTGGCAATCGAATGCCCAAAGATCACCCATGGACGACCCCATGGACGTCCTCGACCGGCCTGCCTCACCCCCCAGACCCCCCCGCGTCGTGAACCCAAATCACCGCGGGGAATTGTTTCGAGTTCATACGGGGGTGTCCGCGCCAGGCCCCGGGAACTTCCCAAAAAGGCTCGAGTCGGGATGACAAACCAAACTACTGATGTGGATATTGAGATCGATTGTAATATCGATCGTGGACTCGATAGTGAGTACGATTGTAAGGTCGATCGTGAGACCGATAGTGAAGTCGATTCAATGAGATCGAGAATGAGATCGATCGTGAAATCGCCCGTGCTATCTATAGTGAGATCGATTGGGAGATCGATAATGAGATCGATTGTAATATCGATAGTGAGATCGATGCAAAGATGGGTAATGAGATCGATGGTGAGACCGATCGACAAGAAGATCAACCAGGAACCCGGGAACCCTGGAACCCCGCCGCCCACCCAAATCGGCCCCGAACCCGGAACCGGGAACCCGGGAACCCAGAACTGGGAACCTGGGAACTCGACCACCCACCGAAGTCGGCCCGTAACTTTCGCCAAATCTTTCAATATCCGCCAGGACCCCGTCAGTGCAAACACTGATTGGGGAATATCCAGCCTAGGACCCCTTCAGTGCAAGCACTGATTGGGGGAAAAAGTCGAGAACTCTGGAGGTCGGCGTTATTACCAAAATGATGAAGTCGGGTCTGGGCCCGTGTCCTCGGAAATCGAGGCGGGGTGGCACGAGGTCCGCCCCTTCAAAGAGCCAATGCTAGCCCGCTCGGCCAGCCCGCTCTCTCCTATGACCCCCCCGAAGGCGCCAACATTTATGCATATCCACTGCCCCGGGCCAAGACAACCCTGGGACCACGAGCGTGCATACGCAGTCCCTGTCTTAACCACGATATGCATACACGGCGGTCTTGAACTTTGATGGGCCTGGTCAGTGGAAATTGAAATTACAAATTTCGTCGCCTGGTCCCGTGGTATCTCAATATTGTGTTTGTTGGTTTGTTGTTCTCTCTCTCTCTCTCTCTCGCCCGCATTCTCTCTCACACTCTCTCTCTCTCTCTGTCTCTCTCTCTCTCACACACTCTTTCTCTCGTTATATCTTTCTCGATTCTCCCTCTCTCTTTAACCTCAAGCGGAAAAAGTGGTGGCACTGTCGCAAGTACTAAGTCGGCACTCGATCGAACTCCACCGGGCATTGCAGGTTGGTGGACAGTGGCGTGCGGAAACACACACTCAAAGCACACACACACACGCGCGCGCGCGGACACACACACACACACACACACACACACACACACACACACACACACACGCGCACACACACACACGCACACGCACACGAACACGCACACGCACACGCACACGCACACACACACACACACATTCACACATACACGTACACGTACACGTACACGTACACGTACACGTACACGTACACGTACACGTACACGTACACACACATTCACACACACACACACACGCACACTTTGGCGGTCGCGGACTCGCATTCAGCGTCGGGGCGGAGCAAGGCCAGAGCATTGAATCCCATACATGCCCGCAGCAACAAACCATCCAGGCGTGGATGGCGGAGGGGGGACGTGCCGCCCGACACTGGACCTCCCAAGCGAGGACGCAGCGCGAGATCATGGAAGAGGGGCATCACGATCCTGGGGTGACGGCGGAGAAGCGACGCGCCGCCCGAGGCTGGGCCTCCCAAGAGGGGGCGCAACACGAGGACTTTGGGACGAGAGAACACCCGTCGAGTGGTCGAGTGGTCGAGTGGTGATACGCTGCGCAGCGCAGGGGGTCTGAAACCCCTGCGGGGGAATGACGGCCCCGCGAGGAGATGCAGGGAGGGCCACGGCAGGCGGGCAGATGGCGCAGAAGGGAAACAGCAACCGGACGGAGACGAGACCGGACTGCACGCAGGGCGGCGGCATCAGAGGGGGCGGACACAGCCAGAGGACGGGAAAAAGGGACAGGCCGAGGCCAGGCCCGGGTCACGGCGGGGCCGCCCTCCGCGCCCGGTGTGGGCGCGGGGGGCGAGGCGCGCGCGCGGAGCACACACACACACACACACACACATAAACACGCTTGTTCCAAAACGGGTGGCCTGCATCACGGCGGCCCGTCACGGGCCGCCGCGATGCAGAAACAGAGCGCGACCGACGTCGGCGGCAGAGTAAGCACACACACACATGCTTGGAAACGGCCAGGGGATGGGCCCCGCGAAGGTCAAGAAGGGGGAACGACGGAAAATCTGGTTGAACTCTGCCCCCGAACTCCTCCCGCGGTCGAAACTGACAAGTTTGTCGAGCCGCGTCCAGCCGTCGCGACGAGGGAGGCCCTTTCTCCCCCTTCCTGCTGGACGGAACCAGTGCTGGTCCGTCTCAGCACCAGCCGAAGCCCTCCAGCATGCAGCGCACGCACGCACGCACGCACGCACGCACGCACGCACGCACGCACACACACACACACACACACTTTGTGAGAATCGCGGGTCGGTCTATGCAATAGACCGATCCAAAGTGACTGCCAACAAGCGCGCAGGCTATGCGAAAGGAAAAACCAAACACCCACACGACGACCAGTGGGCCAAGCCGGCCAGACTACCCAACACACACACAACCACATACACACACACACACACTCAGTGTGCATCTACAGGGCTACTGCTGGCACGAGCTCGAGCGCAAGCGCGCGCGATCAAGAAGCAGCGGGCAGGGCGCCCATCTTGTGGCCGACCCTGTTCTGGAAATCCATCTCTGCTGCGGCTTAGGGCCTCGCGCACAAGGAGGTAGAGCAGGAGAAGCAGCAGTCAGGAAGCAACTCCTGGGAGGCGTTCTCTATCAACCAGCCTGGAACTAAGCCAGATGAAACCAACTTAAATAAATCTCGCCAGGACTAAACGAGATTATGCCCACGGATATGCCAGCGCCGATGAAGAATTCAAACCTCCCAGGTGTTGCATCCTGGCAGCAGTGCCAGCAGCAATGGCAATAGAAGGAGCAGAAGGACAAATTGGCAGAGAAGGCAGCGAGGGCACAGCGAGAGATCAGTATGGGAGCAGAGAGGACGGAGATATTCAATCATGAGGAAGTCCCAGGCGGGAACCACCTCCCTGCGGGGCCGCCAGATCATGTTAGCAATCCGAGCGGGTCATCAAAAATCTGAAAGGGCCCTGAGACACACAAATAAATACAAACAAATGACAGGATTCCACATTTGTTCCTATATGTTCTGGGTGTTTGGGTTCCCCCCCTCTGCCCATACTTTCGCATATGTTCCAGGGAATCGACGATTAATTGAGTCTGTGTGGGTTCCCCTCCTGAAAATCATGACATTGGCATCAAAATCCTGGAGGAAGCCGCGGAGGCGACGGCGCCGAGAAACATCGACGTGCGCTCCACTGCAAGGGGGGGCGTGGGCGCAGGTGCACGAGGAAAAGGGGCAGCAGGAAGAGGAGGAGCAGGATCACGAACAAGAGGAGAAGGAGGGGGGAGGCGGAGGAGGAGGAGGGG
>CAUYUJ010015060.1:1608599-1643599 GCA_963575745.1 Prorocentrum cordatum
CCTCCTCCTCCTCCTCCTGCTCCTCCGCCTCCTCCTCCTCCTCCTCCTCTTTCTCCTCCTTCTCCTCCTCCTCGTCCCCCTGCTCTGGGAAGTACAGGGTGCAGGGTTAATCGAGACACGCTTACATCCTGTCCAGCAACCCTAGCTGCCAGACCATTTTAGGAGGCAACTACTGGGAGGTTTTCGCCAGAGAGATTAAGGACGATTAAGCCCCATTTGGGGACTGTTACGCCGGAGTGGGCCTCGGATTAAGCGGGATTAAGCGGGATTAGGCGGGATTAAGCGCGATCAAGCGGGATTAAGCCGGATTTCGGACCAGTGTAACATCAGAATTTGACCTCCCAGGAGTTGCATCCAAACAGGGTGAATCGAGACACGTTTACATCCTGTCCAGCAACCCAAGCTGCCAGACCATGTGTACAGTTATTGTCGTGTGCAATGCTTGTGCCATGAAAGGAAATGTGTGCGCCGCGAGTTGAAAAAACGAATGCATGCACCGCAAGCAG
Organism: Prorocentrum cordatum; assembly: GCA_963575745.1. Taxonomy (NCBI): domain Eukaryota; class Dinophyceae; order Prorocentrales; family Prorocentraceae; genus Prorocentrum; species Prorocentrum cordatum. The sequence goes on from CAUYUJ010015060.1 coordinate 1,609,106, forward strand.
CTGCATGTAACGGCACGTATTCCCCGCGAAACGCAACGCTCACAGGCGTGGACGTGCACATTCCCTGAACCTCCCACGTCCTTGAGTATTTCATGGGGTATATGCGTCAGCCACAGAACTGCTAACAGGCAATGTTTTGACAGAAGCTTGCGAAAATTCATCAGGGCATGCAGTGATTCTGACCGATGTGTGTTCATACCCACGTGGGGCGAGAGGCAGGGAGGAGGAAAATCAGCAGCAAGAGCGAGACGAAAGCTCTGGGAAGAGGAAGGCGAGGAGGGGAGGGGCGGGAGGGGGGAGGAGAATGGCACATCGGGCGGCACGGAGCGTGGCCAAACAAACCGCGTTTGGGTAGGAGTATGGCAGTTGTCACGTCAAGCCCATGTGACTTGACACACGGGCCGAATGCCACACGGGCCGAATTTCCGCGAGCACCTGATCCTGACACGACCTGCGGCTGAGGAAGGAACTGGGACGCGGGCACAGACATCATGCTCCTTATCTCTTGATGTTCCTCCTCCCCTTCTTCCTCATTGTCCTCTGTAGAAGACGAGTCTGCACGGCGAGGACGAGGATAGCATAAGACGAGGATAGCATCTGACGAGGATGCATCGAGAATCTGTGAGATCCGGCGGCTCTGGAGGATGTATCGGGCGCCGCATCCTTCTGAGGGCGTTCTGGAACGCTCTGAGAGCGTTCCAGAACGCTCTGAAACGGATTTGTCCTCGTCCTAGCCCCGTTCGACAATTGCTGCATGCTCCTGGCTGGTCCGGAAAATCTTTAGACCAGCCCAGAATACACGAACTCCGTCCCGTGAGAAGAAGGCGGCCGCACACTGTTCGCCAGATCCGCCCTGGCACGAGGCTGTGGCGAGACCTTGAGCGCGCGTTCCGAGTCGCCTGCCCGACATCCACCCCTCTGTTCGGGTGTTCGTCAACGGGGCGACAATGAGCATGGGGGTAGGTGTCCAGGCAGCCCCACTACTTCCCACTAAAACCAGAGACATTCCACGGGAGCACCCACTAAATCCAACTAAATATCATTCAACAATAATATGGGAAAAACAAAAATATCTGTGGGTCGAGCAGAGTTTCTTATACTTGTCCACCAATTTGGGTGAGGAAACGTGCTCCTTTCGGGCACCTTTTCGGGCCCGCGGTGGCACGTTAGGGGCCACTCAGGGTCCCGTTATAAGGGGCACCTTCCTGCAATCATCGGTCCCCTCACGTCCATTGCCCCCCCCCCCGTTGCCGTCCGCCCGATTCTCTTAACCGCTCCTCTTCTCGTTCTCACTCCCCCGCTACCCCCTATCCTGCTCCAACCTGGCCGCCAAGAAGCATGAGCTGAAGACAGCATTGCATTGCGGAAGAACGCGCCGGGCGACCTGCGAAGAGGCGGGAGGACAAGGCTAAATGGTCACAAGAGGTCCCCGGGAGGTCCTCGAAACTGTCTCTTGAGCCAGAACAAGATGCTCGCGGTATGAGAGCGCACCATAGAGGTCCAAAATCAAACGCGAGCAAGCGCATCAGAGTGGAGAGCTCTGTTGTGAGCTGAGGCTGATATGCAGAGCTGGCTCCGAAAGGGGGCCGAGCGCAAACGAATCGCGGGTGCATGTAAGATGCAGCCCCGAACCGCGCGATTGCACTGCTAGACAGAGAAAACACACGCATACATTGTGAATCAGATATTCCTCTTCCTCTTCTGCCTCTGAAGTGGATGAGATGGGGGGGCATACTTAACAAGCCTGCGGAGTGACTTACGCAGGCCGCTCACGGGGCAGACCACGGCAATCCACTGACGCACCATAATTAGCGCAGTCATACCAGCGGGTAGCAGGAAGGAGAGGGGAAAAGCAAGACGAACGGGAGAAAGAAGAGGGGAAGACAGAAAGAGAGGGGGACGGGGGGAGGAGGATCTCTCGTGTCCGTGCTCTCAGCAGCGAGAGCCGAACGCGAACAAGACGGGGCGAAACTCCTCCTCCTCCTCCTCCTCCTCCTCCTCCTCCTCCTCCTCCTCCTGCAACTCCTCCTCCTCCTCCTCCTCCTCCTCCTCCTCCTCCTCCTCCGCCTCCTCCGCCTCCGCTTCCTCCTCCTCCTCCTCCTCCGCCTCCGCCTCCGCCTCCGCCTCCTCCTCCTCCTCCTCCGCCTCCTCCTCCTCCTCCTCCTCCTCCTCCGCCTCCTCCTCCTCCGCTCCTCTCTCCGCCTCCTCCTCCTCACCCTCCTCCCGTCCTGCTCTCCTCCTCCTGTCCTCCTCCTCCTCCTCCTCCGCCTACTCCACCTCCGCTTCCTCCTCCTCCTCCGCCCCCGCCCTCCTCCTCCTCCTCCCTCCTCCTCCTCTCCTCCTCCTCCCCGTCTCCTCCTCCGCCTCCTCCTCCTCCTCACCCTCCTCCTCGTCCTCCTCCTCCTCCTCCTCCTCCGCTCCGCCTCCTCCGCCTCCTCCTCCTCTCCGCCTCCTCCTCCTCCTCCTCACCCTCCTCCTTGTCTCCTCCTCTCCTCCTCCTCATCCTCCTCGTCCTCCTCCTCCTCCTCCTCCTCCTCCTCCTACTCCTCCTCCCCCTCTCTCCTTGCCCTGACGGCTTTCACCGCCTTCGGGCTTCTGCGGCTCTCCCCAGGCCCCTGAGGCGTCCGGAGCTGGCCCTGGGGAAGGCCTGGAGTCTCGGACAGGCCCTCGGGACCCATGTCATTGTGCAGTCAACGTCCTAACAGAAGGAAAGCCAAAAAAGTAACGAAGGGGCTTTTCTGGCCACGGCGAGCCTCGGCTTCGAGTAGGTTCTGCTGCCTAGATCTACGGAGCGGCCCCAGAATCACAGCCCCTCCTCAGCCCAAGGAGGTCCTTACTCCAGTGTCTTGACTCTTGGACAAGGCTCCCCTGGCAGCTTCCTCCTGGGCGCTCCTGGCAAATGCGCAGCAATGAGCTGGGGGAAGGGAGGCTTGAGGTATGCCTTAGATGCAGCCGGGCGGCCTCACAAACCCAGCACCAGGGCGGGCAAGGAGGAGGGCGAGCGATCCCTCAGCGCCCTCCACGATTGCCGCACACCACCCCCACAAACAAGCTAAGCTGGTCCGGACGGGGCGGTGGCCATACAATTTAGCCCCCAGATCCTGCGCCCGCCTTGGCAGAGCACCGCGCTGCAGGGAGGGATGAAAGGGGCCAGTGCCTCTGCTGGCCATCGCTCGGACGTCCATTCCCTTTGTTGTTTGTCGGTTTCGTGCGTGGCTCTTTCGCCAAATGCTCGAGGATGCTCCTCGATGGCCCTCGCCGAAGGAAGAGTGCACGCGACCGAGCGATGCCAAGACTGTGGCGAAGGAGGGCGAGGAGACGGGCGGAGGAGCGGGCCGCAAGGGGACCGAGGACCGGGGCGCAGGAGTGGCAGCAGCAGTACCGCGCCGGGAGCGGAGCGCGCGGCTCTCAAGGCCCGGGCGCCGCAGAAGCTGGGGGCGACGGCCACGCTCAGGTCGGGCCTGCCCCCCCTATGCGAGGGGATCTTGGACGAACACTTAAAACAGTACTCACAAAATACTCAAAAGATGCAAGACTCCTGTATGTCTATGTTTGAATATTCCCCCTGTAGGAGGACAGGCCCGACTTAAGGCCATGCCCCAGGCCGCCGCTCGGCGCCTCCACCAGCGACCCTGGTCTTCCAGCGACGCGCGAAGAGAGAGGAGGAGCAGGAGCGCTGAGGGGACCTGTGCGCAACCACCGTGCCTGGCCCACGGCCATCCTGGGCCCCGGCATGGCTGACACGCCCTCCTGGCCGAGGCCAGAGAGTCCGTGCGCCAGTCGAAGTTTTCGCGACGCGAACACCCCTTCCACGGGGGCGCGGCTGTCATCCCGAACCCGGGACTGGGAAGCGGCCTCCAGGGGCCAAAAGGGTCAGATTGAGAGGGCCGAACGGTCTCAAGCTATCCCTGGGTGCGTGGCTGAAGTGGGGACCCGCGGTCGGAATTGTTGTTGTTGTTTGTACAGTATTGTCGTTGGAGCTGCTGACGCTGCTACTGCTGCTGTCGATCTCTCGTTCCTAAAAGGTAGATGCTGTTGCTCCCCCCTCCAGACACCAGTACATGTTTGAAGGTGAAGTATTCCTCCCGGTGCTGGCACCCCGTTTTTAACAGACGGACATGAGGGACCACCGAATTGGGTCCCTGGCCCCGGTGTACAACAACAACAACAACAACAACAATTACTAGCACGTGGGGACACACCGTTCTCACCAGTGCCAGGGTTTTCATAGGAGGCGGGCAATACCCCCACTTTGTGGGGGGGCCGGTTCAAGCTCTACCAAATTTCCAAACGACTCTTCGCCACCACCCACACCCAGCTTCCCGCCCTATGACGTTCGGACACTTCACTTCGTGGCATGCGGACGACCGTGGCTACTATTCAGGGCCCCGCGGCCGACGACGACGGCGTGCGCGCGCGAAGAAAAAACGAATGTGTCCCGCATGGTATTATTTGACAGGGATGATGGCCCTGGCAGGTGCGCAACCGTTGTTGCAGAAGTTCGAAAAAGTTGCTCGCAAAAGCCCGTTTGACAGAAATGTTTAAAAAGTGTTGGGTTTCCTACGAATCCGCAAGAGCGCGCGGGATGAAATTTTGACAATTTGTTTTTGAAAAACCATTGGTTTTTTGATGTTTTTATGTTAAAATCGCTACGAAAACTAAGGTTTTGGAAGGATTTCGTCTTGCGCGCGCGAATGTCCACTTTACCTTATTTTTTGCAAGGGATTCTTGAAGTTTGGTTATGTTAGAACAAGAAATGTCCACTTTAGCTTATTTTTTGCAAGGGAAAACCGATCGTAACAACACAACCGGATCCGGACCAACCCGTTTTGCCTGAGACTTCCTCACGAAAATGATGAAAATGAGGCTGCGGCCTAGGCGCGGCGGGGGGGTCGTGCACCAGGGGTCCCAACAATAATTATTCTTTAGAAGTAATAATGTTCAACAACAACAACAGCAACAACAACAACAACAACTACAACAACAACAACAACGCCCGCCTGATACATCCTTACACTGTATTCCAAAACCGCGCTCTCGCGCGAGACGTCCGGGCTGCACGGAATACACGTCGCAGGTGGGAAAAGTATGACCCAAATGGGATACGAGCGAAGACGAAGAGGGCGGGAATCAGCCAGTCTTGAACTAAGTGCTGTTGTTGCTGTTGTTGTGATTGTTGTTGTTGGTGTACTCTCGTGTTTAAAAGATCATTCGTGTGCACCCCCCTCCCTCCAGTGTGCATTATATGCTTCGATCGCAGTGATCCTCCCGGCGCTGACACCCCTTTTTTGTTACAATGGAAAATGGAGGGTCACCAAACTAAGCCCCTGGCCCCCAGTTTACCACAACAGCATAATAACGGCTCCCGCCGAAAACTTTCTCACAATTGATTTCCAATTCGCGCTCTCGCGCGGGATGTCCTGACGAGTTCTACAAGAATCGCGCTCTCGCGTGGGACTTAATCACAATGTATTCAGACGCCGCGCCCTCGACAATCAAGAATCACACGCTCGCTGCGGATTTTCCGCACGATCTATGTGGGATCACGCTATCGTTCGAGACTTCCTCGCGATTCAAGGAGGACGCACGCTTCAGCAACCCGCATGCTCGACCTGGCCGTCTGGGCCCGCCTTCCCGACCCGCCCCTGAGAGTCCCGCCCGATCTGCCCGGTCGGCTCTGCCACGTACTTTCTGCTCCTAGCCCCCCTCCTGCTACTCTCTCTCTCTCTCTCGTGTTCCATCCTCCTCCGACCCCCTTGTCCTTTCCGTCTGTCCTCTCTTCCCCTTCCTTAAGGGCTGCAGGAAATACACGTCGCAGGTACGAAAGAGATACCCCTTAGCGGGTAAGGCAGAAGGTTGCCGCCCGTACCGCCTCGTGAGCGCAACGTACGCTGATATTATACGACATAGAATACACAATGAATATGTGTGTAGAAATAAATACACACATGTGTATGTAGGTGTGTACATATATATATATATATATATATATATTAGATGGCGTAGCTCACACCATATACCTTTCATCGCAGATGTTATATTACATGTATCACACAACTAGCTTACACAGCATAGCGTTCATCTCCAACTCGCACAACCTAGATTGCACAGCTCTTTCTACACTACAACGATTACACAACATAGCCTTCATCTCTATAGGTCGCACCACATAGCTTACACGACGTAGCTTGCAATACATAGCTTACAACGCATACGTAGCCTTCACCTCACAACTATAACAACTCACTGTTTGGAATCCACGCTGGCTAACATTGATGGCAATGCCTGGATTGAAGGCGCGTGATCACGATCGAAACCCAGACCCGTCCAGGCCTGCGTTCCGACAAGAATTTCGAAGGGGGGTGCAGATGCGGCAGCGAGGCGCCTCCCCGAGGCCCAAGATCGGCGAATGTACGACAACGTTGGCCTGCGAGGCTCGAGCTGGCGACGCCCAGATCTGCTGGGGAGGGCCAGGGGCAGCAGCAGCCGAAGCGGGACGGCCCAGGCGCGGCAGCGGGCGCGAAGATTTCTGCGACTCGGAGGGGCCTCTAAGCAGAGGCCGCCCAAGCGGGGTCCGCGGAGACGGGGTCAGAAGACCGTGCCACATCGCCAATGCATCAGCGATGCGCCGGCGATGCATCGGCAATGCCGTCGGCGATACATCGGCGACTCCGTCGTGGAGAAACTCCTCCACAACGAGTCGCATCGCCGTTGCATCGGCGGTGCGGCGCGACCCACGGACCCTACCTCTTTTCGGCTACACGCAAGGATGACCCGAGGCAAGAGTAATCTGTGGTGCGCGGCTTCGGGGGAGCGCGGGGGAGGGGGGGGGGAAATCCAGGCGCGCAAGCCGCTGCTATCGGATCGCGTTCAGCGAGGGGCCTCAAGGGGCTCGCACCAAGGGTCACTCTTACGTGTGGGAGACAGCTTTCGTCAGACCTCAGCAAATCTACTTGCATGGAGCGGGGGCGTGGCGAGGACCGCAAGGAAACCTCGACTCCACAACACTTGGGACTCATTTGCACGCCCTTTCTGCCCAACGCTGCTGGAAAAGGTGGCGGAGGCGGGGGGAAGGGAATGGCATGCAAATAATGTTGCCTGGGTCCGAAGAAGAGCAGGCTCTGGTCGTTACCTCGACCCCGCGTGGGCGGCATGGGCTATGCCGGCGTCCGGCCCCCTGGAGAATCTCGCGCGCCCCGCGCCGCGGCTGGCGCACCGCGCCCGCTCACGTTCGAGCAGGGCTGTGCCCTCGGAGTCGGGTCGGCGGTGGCGGAGGGGGTCCCTCCGTCGGGGACTCCTGGACCCCTGGTGACCTCAAAAACTGGTGGAGCAGAATAGGGAGCCGCACTCTATACACCGACGCTCTTTCCGGCGCTGCATTGAAATTTGCACAGGAAACAGGATCCTGGTGTACACGGGATCCTGCTGGATACATTTTTCGCTGTCCCCCCAGGAAAACGAGGAACAAGTAGGGACAAAGTACACACCACCACACCACCCGGACGTCGCCCCCGACCCCCCCAAAAAACTTGGGATTGAAAAGCAGCCCGCCACTGGTAGTGTACATCCTCCCGTTTCCCACAGAGAGCGGCACAGGCCAAAGCTGTCGGAGCTCGGCCCGGATGCCGTGCATCCCCCCTCCCCAGCGCGCGCGCCGCGCGACGGGAGCGGCGCTGGAGGCGCCGCTGGGGGGGGGGGCCAGCGCCGATCCGAGACGTCCGCGCGGAGCTCCGGAGCTCATGCTGATGTCGCGTTCCTCCCCGATCGATGGGCGACGAAAAAAGACAGGCTCTCAGGCAAGATGACATCGGACTCGACTGGACAGGTCGCGCGACAGGACACAAGACCCTTGCGAGGGCCACAGTGCCATGGGAATGCAGGAGGCATGGGTCGCGAGACACAGGACACAGGGGTACCCTTGACTTCGCAGGGTCGACCTACGAATCCGGGCCGACTGTAGTGACCTCACGCCACGGTTTACGCGGGCCCCCAGAGCGACAGGCCACAGTGGAAACGAGGGCGCTTACGCGCGGCCTTGTGCGGGCAGCATCGGCACCGTCGGCGTGGAGAAGGAAGTCGGGCTCCGTGCCCGGCCGCATGGCCGTTGCATCAGCGGTGCAGCGCGACCCTGCGACCCCGTCTGCTCGGAGTCCGCGTAGCGACGAAAAGAAGCGGCTCTGACGCAAGATGACATAGCGACCTTGTGCTGCGGCTGCTTGCACAGGCCGCCAGCGCGGAACGCTAGATTGGAAACAAGGGCGCTGACACGCGACCTTACGCGGGCAGCTTACGCGCGAATGTTCGCGCGGACGACCCCGTTTTCTTCCGTCGTTCATTTGGGAGGCCTGGACTACGGATGGTTCGTAGGGCCTGCGATCCTGGCGTCGCATTGCGAAGCGATCTGGCGCAAAAATGCAGATAAAAGTAGGGTCGAAGGCACTGGTCGTACTTTCCCACCTGCCGCTACACCACGTATTGTTCACCACGTAGCTCACACCACATAGATCACAGAACATCGATTGTATCACAATCATGCGCTAGATAGCTCACGCCACTTGCTTACAGCTTACACCACACAGTTTACACTAGCATGACGCCAAATAGCCTACACCAGATAGCTCGGACCACGCAGCTTACGCACCCGCACTGCCATGACTGCCTGGGGCTAACGCCGGCGAACAGCCCATGCAAACGACCAAACAAAATATCAGAATCGTCTCCCGTGGGCCCACATTGGAGCGAGCCGGAGGGGGGTGAACTAGATAGGCCAAAACAAAAACACATGTCAAGAGGGGGGGGGAGGCACACTTGCTCAAAATCGGCGCGCGGGCCCCTCCCAGCGTCGAATCTGTCAGGTGCCTCGGGCCGCGCCCAACCGTGGCGAGGAGGAAACGTTTGAAAGGGGGCCGGGAACCCCGACCAGCAGCTTCGCCTTACGCGAAGCCCAATTCCTGCTCTGTTGTACCGTGGTAAAGATAGTCCCAGTCGGAGGAGGTCGTCGCGGGAGCGACGGGCCATCTCAAGCGAAGGGTGTTTTTGGTCTCGATGGCAAGTAGTGTGCCTCGCAATGAGGCGCACTCATATGTTGGCGGCCGGCCGCTTGAACCAAGCGGTCACGGACAAACGCTCGCTATTTCTAGCCACTGTCCCAGCTCACTCTATAGTCGGGGGGGAGACGATGCGTGAGTCCGCCGCCCCTATACAGTAAACTATAAACGTACAAAAGACAACAAAAAGCAGGTTCGTAAGGAAGGTGAGCCTGCACGCAAGTGCACTGGCACTCAAATTATATTGAGAACCTATCGTTGTGCAAGCGATCGCTCCTAAGGTAGGTCCTAAGGCGGTTTCAGACGATGTTGTTTGGCCAGCCCCGTAAGGAGTATGACGTTTCAAGTCATTTTTGAAGGATTGCGTCCCTCCCATGACCTGTAGGAGCATGTCTCTGTGAATGTTCCTTTTTGTGTGACCGTCCGCGATCATGTCGCGAGTGTCACACCACTGGATACTATGTCCGATTCCTCGGTCCATCATCAGTCGTATGCAACTGATGTGTCCCACAAGAGTACACTCAGTCGGCTCCTTCACGTCTTTGCTTGACACGGACTTCATGACACATTCATCATATATGGTCAACGTGGCCTTCATGATCGGGCCACCCATCTCCAGTATACTTTTCAACTGAATAGGTGTCAGTGGCCCTGCGTGGATTTCGTGCAGAGTAACGATCGTGGGAGAGCAGTCCTCCAAGTTGTGGGCTGCTTCGAGTGTTTCGGCGGAGCTTGAGCGGACCTGCAAGCGATGAGGTTTGCAGTGCGCATCGACCAGATGGACGACAGGCGTACCAGTTGGCGTGTTTCCAGCCCGTAGCAGGTTTGCCCCACGAATACCATAGCCTTTGACCTCGTCATCGGCATCTCCACTCAGGCGTCGATAGCCATAGTCGCTATGCAAGTCAACTTCGCCCGTTGGAGCCATCGGTCGATCGACGATGTTCTTAGGGCAGGCCTGCGGCTTCCTGGTAATCGCGCTCAGTCATCGCGCCTGTATATTGGTCTGTTCCTGGGCACGTTGCAGAGAGACCACATATACCATCAACCACACCTGCGTGATTGATGCGTCAGCCAACGCGCCTCTGAGGCTGACAAACATGCCAGTTATCAGACTTGATGCTTTGGCATCGGCGTCTGCGCCCGTGAGTTCACGACGCCGTGCGGGGCGGGGCTGTTCGATGTCATCTGGATCCAGCGTGAGATTACCGCCCCCATCCGTTGTGCATCTCAGAACACAACTGGTACACGCGTGCCTGTTACGTTTACACTAATCAAAAGTGTCCTCGATGCACTTGACGACGGTGTCCTCAGTGCTGGCCATATTGATAGCATCAACAAGTTTGGCTGTGAGAAGGTTACTGCATGTGTCCGACCCCTCGTCGTATGACGTGGGCATGAGACCAAAGCCTCTCGTGGTCCTTCTGAGCTTCAGTCAGAAGGCTCTGGGTGCATCCTTGGCGCCCGTGTCTGGCTTCAGGCGCTGTAAACAGTGCTTCGACTCATCGCGAGGCTCGAAGCCTGGGGGGGGTCGATGCGCCGATGCTGATACAGGCGGCAAGGTATAAGCACGTCACGCATTCCTTTTCACCGTTTGCCTCAGCAAGTTCCTGGTAGGTTAACCCCTTGCAGGAAAGCCATGTTGATGCCAAGGCAAGCAATGACCCATTGCTTGTTGCACGCTGCCGTGCTTGCGAGTAATCTCGGACTTGACCACCGCGCTGTTCCTGAGAAGTGTCTCAACACCGAAAGCCCCGAGGCCCATGAACACCAAAAGTACCGGGCGTAACCTGATGGTGCGTGCCATCTCGCCCTTTTCGCCCTTTACGAATTTCCTCTGATATACGTACCTCGAAATCATGATGTTTGACGCGTTGGGTATATCCCGCATCTTGAAACACATGTTGACAAACCGTGTCTCGAGTTCAGTATATAGGGCCTTGGATACCTTAACTGGGTTCGCCCGAATGTCGGCATCGTGAGGATGTCATCCTCCGTGACGACCACAGCTCGTCATGCGGCGGCGGTTACATATACTCGCATGGCGGTCACACGGTCGAAGTCCAATATCCGATGTCGTTGTTCGGAGAGGACAACCTTTGACATCTCTGCAGTGAGGCAAAGTACTAGATATCGACAGTCTTCGTCCGAGTCCAATCCGTGACTATGGTCTTCGTCCGTGGAACAGACTGGGGCATGATACGACTCCTCGATGTCGGAGTCGCGCGGATGGCCCCGCGCAGGCAGGTGCCCCCGCTATTCTCAAGCTGCTGTGACAAGCGCGCTGTTGTCAGGTACAGTGTAAAAGCAATATAATGGAGTTTCCCCCAGAAGTTCCCTGTCTTCATGTAGCTCTGTGTACCGCACCTCCATTATATGTGCCTCAAATGGCACTTATGATTCCTCAGAGATCGCGGAGAGCCGTCCATCCTCCTGTGGTGGTTCGGCTTCTGGGGCTTCGCTGGCGTTGTTGTCTTGCGTCAGTGCGTCAGCCAGTTCCTCAAACTTCGTCATGCCTTGGTCGAAGCCCGTTTGAAGATAGTGGACTAGGCACTGGACGATCCTCGAATGAGCTGATCCACTTATCATGTGTATTCAGGGTAGTGCCATCGGCTTCGTGGTAGTGGATGCCTGGACTCACGTCGCTGTCAAAATCTACGCATGTGCAGCTGTCAGCATAAGCCACCCGAGGTAACTTGTGGATACTCTTAGCTAACCTAACAGAAACTACATTATCGATGCGAAAGAAGTTCCTGGGGAGGTATTGCAGAGCTGAGTGCGCCTGAGGAGATAGTCGGCTCGCACTTGGAATGTGAAGCTCCCTTTATGGTCTGGACATAGCCACGCGTCATTGCAGGTCCCCCCGCAGGTAGACCGGCAAGAAATGTCAGCGCCGTCCGCAGGCCAGCGCTATCAGAACCAATCTCTCGGGCCATCAAAGCTTCGATGTATCGTGAATGTCGCGCGTCGCCGCATTGGACTGGCACATCGCGGTTTCCCGCCCCAAGAATGACTTGACCCGGGGCCGTTCCGCGCAACTGGGAAAGGGCCATTCCAGCCTCCGCAGTCGTCCTTCGCAGTGATGGGGCGACGATTGTCGACCAAGTCTCCTTCGTCGTAGTAGCGCTGACCGGGGATCGTTGTCTTAGCGCGTCGTGCGCGGTTGGTTTCGGCTACTGCAGTGGCCTGTGCGACAGCTTCAATGCATACCCGGCGAATCACCTGTTCTCGTGAATTATCAGATGTCTCCGTCGGCTGCTCATTGCACAGAACAGGCAGGTGAGGAAACATCGCTGGTCGCCGTCCAATCAGAGCGTTGCATGGAGACACCTCGTCGTAGAAAATGAACGCCTCGGCGGCGAACATAGCTTCATGCAGTAGTCGTGTGAACACAAGAGATATGTTTAACCTTGCGCGTGGAGTTTTCATGACGTGAAGCAAATGGCGTAGTATACCACTTCTGGCTTCAATTGTCGCAGCGCGTTGTCCACGCGGGCGTATCCTTAACTCAGTGCCCTTTGCTTTGAGGACTGCCTTAGCTGCGTCGTTGTTAAGGGCACCCCCCCATCTGAGTAGAGTACCTTGGCAAGTCCGAACTGCAGCCAGCACTGATGATACGCATCTAGGACACTGGTCATTGTTCTGCCTGGTATCTCCATTCCAGCAGCATGCCGGATGCAGCGGTCCATGTGAAATGTCTTACGTTCCTGTTTGTAGAACATCAGGTCGCATTCGACTTCTTCGTTCATGTTGCCAGGTAGTGCAGTAGATGTACAATCGCATGTCCCGGCTTATCCCAAGCCCTGCACACTTGACATGAGCCACTGACACCTTTGACCAGGTTAAGGCTGACGCTGTCCAGACCAATTTTGGTTAAGATGAGTCGCATCTTGGGCTTTTTAGCATGGGGCCATCGCAAATGTAGTTTCCGCAACTCGCGAGTTACCGCGCTTGGGTCAAGGCTTCGTAGGTTCTGTAGACTGATTGAGACATCGAACCTTGACCAGTCTGGGAGTCGTGGGCGCGCAGCAGGGTTGCCCGCAGGTGGCGGCGTAGGTGGGCATCCTCCCTCCTGTCGGCCACGCCTGGCTCTGATCTGAGGCAGTCGTCTGCGATCATCCGAGCTACCGGCTCCACTCGGGGCAGGTGGTTGCGCGGCAGGTTCAGCAGCATGTCTGCCTACTGTGACATCGTGGCTGCTGGCGCCAGCTGCGGGTCAGGCCCTGGGGGCAGGTCAATATGTCGCGGTGCGGCCAGCGCCTCGGGTGGTGCTGCTGCCGTTCCGGCGGGGGCCGGAGGTTCCTGTCCGCGGTTGTCGGGCAGCTTCCATGGTTTGGCAAACTTGCATTTGCCAGGCGCCCGTAAGTGACCAGGTTTGTTCTGGCCGTAGTTTTTCTTGCAACTGGGACATTCCCAGCGGTTATCCTCCTTGCCGCACCACCAGCGATATTTGGGGCCTCTGTCATGTGAAGTGGAGTGAACGTTTACATTGTCCGCGCACGCAGGACGCCCCAATCCCTCCCAGGGGCGCCCGTTTGATCGAGCCGTCTGGATGTCGAGGGATAGTTGGGTCATCCGACTCAAATTCTCGCGCGTCGGCGACAAAACAGAAAAAATGGGGATGGCCATGGAAAGGATCACGGTTACTAGGTATATATCGCGTGCGATCTGGACAGCATCGACGTAAAGGGACTGCATCTTCGGCGCGCATTGCGCAGCCCTGGAAATTCTTTACTGCGCGACGAGACATGTAGATGATGGACAGCACACCGCTTCCGTTCAAAAGGTGCAAGTGAGGGCCGGTGGTCGGCCATTATCTCAATAGGTTCCCGTACTAATACCCCATGGGAGTCACGGAGACCAATCGTACATTGGTCCACGTTTACTTTGCAAGTGCCCTCGCAAGCGGCCAATGTTGTCCATGGCGGTATCTTGTCCACAAATACCCACCGGTTGCTCTCATATATGAAACCGTCGAAGGTCGTTTTGGTGCATGGCAACCCTCCCACAAAACTTGATACGTGGAAGGTCTTCGTTATGGTGTTCATGCAACGTGTCATAGTTGACTTGGGAATGAAGTGAGATGGTAGCCTTGTCGATCTGCACTTGGGCTGTAGTATAACAACACTGACGAAACACACGTCTAAGTAATGCATAGCTGCGTCCTGGGCGTCCTTGTATCCAAGGTCATCAGATGAACGTTTGTCTAGGTTTTCCCCTGAGGATAAACCTCGGCTGAAAACGAACTGCGATATTCCCCCGCTTCCTCCACGCAATGCCAACACATCTACCTTGTTGTGTCGTCCGCAACACAAGGTTGGAATTATGGAGAACACGTCGGCGCCTGCATCCGCGGGTACACCCGCAGGCAACGCGATGAAGGTTTCCTCTTCGCCATCGCTATCGGTGTCGGAGTCAAAAGGAGCGCCGGCGCAGAGGGCGCCACATCCGAGGCCTTTCAGGTCGTCACCGCGGTCATTATTGCCGTCTTCGACTACTTTGGGTATCTTGCGCGGCTTGATGCTTGCTTCCTTGCCGGCCTGTTGCTCTTCTTTTTGCTTGATCCGGGCATCTGTTGGTAGTGATTGATGTCTGTTGTTCTGCGTCGGGCGAAGTAATTGTCGGAAAGTCGGGAATAGGGGGGAGCACGTGGCCACGCTCAATCGATGGGGAGGGGGAGACGATCGCCACCGACGAACGCAACCCGCCGCGGGCGCGGTCGCTGGCCCTCTTGTCCGAGAAGGATAGGCGCCAGAAGCCCCCAGCACAATCGAATACGGGCATGCGTCGCACCATTCGGTTCCGGCGCACTGTGATTGCACCCAATAGGTTGGCCCTGAATCTTGATATCTTGTATAACAGTATCGCAGTCAAGATTCATCGCCCCATTCAGGGCCTGGCCCCATTCACGGCCTCATTGTCGTCAAGACTTCTCGTCGCCTAGATTAGCCTTTCTCACGACGTGATCCCATGCAGGGCCATTCTTAGCAGACTGAACGTGAGTTCGAGCTCTTTTATCCACCCTTGCGTGGACACTAAAGTACAGCACTTGCATGATTTCACTTTGTTTGGTGCAAATAAATTTGGTCAGTCAGCCTTGCAACCATGATAGAGCATACTTTGTTGCGCCATTCTGCCTTCTAAGCGCCTTGGCCATGCCAATCCCACTCATGCTTAGCATTTTGCGCGGGTGCCCCTGCAGTTTGGCGCGAGCATCTCCGCAAGTTAGTCGGGATGCGCGCGTAGGTGGTCGCCACCTGCAGGTAGGATCCGCTGGGTATTTTGCTTGAGCGGTCAAACTTCAGATCGAAGTGACGACATCGCATACGCATGACCTGCAAGCCTAAATCTTCAACAGTAGATCGCATGGGACCTTCCTACCATAAGTAACTAGGCGGTCCCACGCGTACTATCGACATATGTAACGCCCGAGCTGCGGTCATCAAAGTTTAAATACGTTGGCAACATGGCCCCGCCCGCTTCCCAGGCAACCGAACATGCCTGTCAGCGGGCGCTGCCACCCGCAGCAGTTGGTAATCCCCAGAGAGCAGTCCACCCAAATACTGTGTACCTGTACAGGTCATGACCTCTGCATGTGCGATACGATCACACATGCATCATCGAGCTCGGAGCTCAGCGCAAACTGTTCGCATGACTTCGATAACAGGTGCACATAATGATGCGATGGGCGTTAATTTGCTGCGACGGCCGCACAGCCGGGCCCACCGCTGTCTCTGGCGGCCTCGCAGCCGGGCCCGCCATTGTCCCTGACGCGCACGGACGGCGCCCGGGAAAAGTATTCAGGTGGTCCCGCGCCAGACGACAGAACCTCAGTGTTCGGCCTGTCTGGGCAACCGCGCGTGGCCGTGGCGCGCACCTGCCCCCAGCGCCCATTTTCAAGCGATGGGGGCGTCCATATGCCCGTGCCATGCGCCGCTGAGCCACTGCTCGAAATGAAGATATCAAGCTTCTCAGCAGTGCCATCAGCTCCTGCAGGGGTCCCTGCATTCACTCCAGCTGGTGTCCCCGCAGCGCTGTCGGGCGACATCCACTTGCTGCCCTCCTCTTATATGACCCGATACCTTCGCCTGCTAATTGCGCAAAGCGAAGTCCTGATCGGCCGGTGTCGGAACACATAGGTCGTGTTCCTGCGATGCCAAGTCTTCAGGGTGTTGTTCACCACAGACTGGATCGCGCGAGCAAATGTCTCCTCAATGATGGAGAAGCAAATGCCCTTGGCGCCCTGAGACACCATGTACGCGCGGGCATCGTGAGTGGCGGGTGTCCCAGCGCAGCTCGATGCAGGTTGCCCTGAGGTTGGCTCTGCACCAGCTGCCTCCTTGACGAGTAAAGGTGTACTCTCGCGGTGAGGATTGGCTGTGATAGCGCATGCCATTGAGCCTTTATCTCCCGTCGCTGCGACCCCGCACTCGTCGACCTTGATCGCCAGGTGCCCTGAGGACGTCTTCATCATATCGAGTACTCTGGCGCCTTTTCCAAGGAGGAATTCATACATCTCTGAGCCTGGGATGATCCTCTCCTCGCGCCCCTGCTCGAGGATCAGGGATGGCCCTCATGTCGGACATGCTCCTTAGACCCAGGATGGCAGGAACATTCTCGCCCCAACATTCAGCCACGCTGGCCGAATAGGTGTCCAGCTTGGCCAAAGCGTGTTCCCACGCAGGACCTCCTTTCTCCTTGCATGCGATTTTGCAATGCCATGACTTGTCGCACATGGCGGCGCCATGTCCCGCACCAGACACGCACAGCCTCTCCGTTAAGCTCAGCTTCTTGCTTTCGTGTCCATGGGGGCGTGACACGCGCTCGACTGCACGTGCAGTCTTTAGACCAATGACATTGATGTTGCCGCCGATGTCCAATGGGCTAGTCCGCATGCCATCTACCATGGCCCCACTGTTGACCGCCAGGGCCAGCTCGTAGCGTTCCCCCAATAGTCCCGGCACGTCGGACAGCGTCGCGCCATGCATGCCTTGACGGCGTCTCTGTTGCAGCACCCATTCGTTCCTTGTCAACGACGTGCAGACGTTCATGTACCCTCGTGCATCTTCTTCTGTGATGGGCTGTCTCTCGAAGACCCAGGCGGACGGGTACTCGTCGCACATATGGGGGTGCTGTGACGAGAAAGGCATATTCTCGAGAGTGTCTTCGTCAGCACGAATAGCTGTCTGCCCATGTGCGTTAACCATTCGCACCGCGCGCAGCATATCGCGCCCTGATATGGCGCTGGTGCCGCTGCGCACGCTCACTGGGCGTTCAGCTCTACGCTGGTGTCGCAGCTGCCGCCCATAGGCATGCTGCCGCATGGTGCTTGGAGCCACTGCGCGCTCCTTTCAGTAGCCCTTTCTGTGCGCCTCAGCCACTGATCATTGGCAGGTAACCCCGCTGGCGCTGCTGCAGCAGGTGCCCCTGCATTAGTTGCTGATTCGGCTACAAATGCATAGGCACACCTGTGGCAGGCGCTGTAGCTGCTGCTGCCTGCACCACGTTTGATGATGACGCAGGTCGCCCCGCAGGTGTAGGCGCGGCAGCTGCATTGCATTTCATCATCGCCGCAATGCGGTTGAACTCTCCACGAAGATCTCCAATCTCATTGGCCCCGCGGAGCATCTCTTCGCGGCAATTTTTTGCATTCTGATCTCCAGCGAGGGCATCATGGAACTCATTGCCCCGGCAAATAAAACAGGGTGCCTCACTCGCGGCACCTTCCAGCGCGCCTGCCAGCTGTCGGCCCTCATGTGCGCGAGCAACTCGATCCCAGCATTGCGCGAAGAATATGTGGCCACACAGAAGCCTCCACACTTTGACGCGGTGCACGAAGTTACCCAGAAGAATGGCACACCTGCCAAAATCTCCGTCACTGATGATTGGGCGTTGCCGATGGCCTGATACGCGCCTGTCGCTCCAGTGTGGATTCACCAATCTCGCATTGAATCGGTGGGACCGATGCCTGCTGCACTGCAGGAAGTAATCCCGCGGCTGCAAGTGATGCCAAGTTGAAAGCGGGCATCCCCGCAGGCACAGGAGTAGCGGGTGACCCCGCACGGCCCATGATGCGGTGCGCCTGTCGCTCCTGGTTGCGACGTTGGCGAGCCAATTGCATGGTGAAGTGAGCCTGCTGCGCCTCGTGGATGGCCAGAATCTCGGGACGCGGATCTCCCGTGGACGATGGTACCACGAACCCAGGCCCATGGCGTGCAACACCAGTCCATGGGAGCCGCCAAGTATCCGCAGTGAGGTACTTGGCCTAGCACCCTGGGTTCGCACCCGGCACCACGCGTCAGCTGTTGCCCGAATGCACGGGTTGTCCTGCTGAGAACCAACGCGTGGAATGCCCGTCGCCTGAGCGAAATAGCCAGGAAACATCAGTGCATCCTTCGGTGGTGCAGTTGGGCATTCAGCAGCCGTTGGATCGTACGCCGGGTGGATGAAGAATGTTGGAACGTACCCGCACCGGCTGGGATAATCTGGTGATGGGGTCGGATCCGGAGTATATTCCCATGGGGGTGTCCAGCCAGCGCTCGGGAGGTCATTGCCATCCCGACGCATGCTCTGCATGGCCTCGCGCATCTGCCTGTGCATCCACTGCTGCTGACCTGTCATGCTCTCAGCCCTCTGGGCAGCTTCACGCTCAGAAACAGTACGGTACGTTGCCCCGCAATTGAACGTGGCGACGCAGATGGCGACGTCGCTTGCAAGGCCTGACAGAGCTGAGGGTCCAGTCTAATGCTCAGGAGCCTGGCCTGCAGACTATTGGTACTCCCAGCACTCTGTGGAGTTCAAATTGGGGTCGCAGCCCTACACGTGGGTGCGAACGACGCAGGTTGCCCTGCAGGCACTGGCAACGACTGCGCCAGGGCGCGCAGCGGGTCGCTTGCATAGAACCCGTCGTTGGGCGCGATCCCGTTGGATGTCATGCCGGACAAGTCCGCACCCTGAGCCTGAAACCACGATCCATTAGATCCCCCTGCAGGTGCCCCCGCTTGGCATCCCTCTTACATCAGAAAGATGGCGGTGAATTCGACCCGCTGCATGGGTGCCGACGCAGGGGCTCTCAAATTATAGGGAGTTTGGGGTCTCATCCAATTCCTTTGCGTCGATGCATCACATGGAACGATTCAGTGCTGCTATGGGGCAAAATTGTCTGCGCGCAGGTTGCCCCGCTCGTTATCCTCGATGCATAGAAGATTAATCCGCACATGTGCAACTCGATCATCTCTACATTGAGTAGTGTTATGCAATATGCCAACGCGCTGAACAACATGGCTCGGCGGGACCCTGCCGCCCCGGCCTGCCGCCGTAACAACGACGTTGGCGGAGCGCCAAACTGGGATATCATCACGAACTACATTCATGAGGCTCTCCATTAGTAGTACTTCGGAAATTATGCGCAGGCCGGACTGGATCCTGATATCTCCAGGTAGGTCTGGGCATCCATGAGCACATTGTCTGCCCCTCTCGTTGCCAGTATCACTACCGCGGCGTGCCAGCCCGACATGGAGTATGTCCCGGATGTGGCACTATTGTGCCATGCATAAAATAGCAGGGCGCCCCTGGTGATGTTTGGTCAGTTACCCTGTAGAACAGGGGCTCGGACAATTGTATGCCAGGGCTGCTATGCCCATATGCCCATTGCTTGGGCGCAGAAATGATATCGAATGAGACTCCTCAACGAATTTGAGCTTCCTTACCTGGAGCCTGCTCTTCTGCGCGCCTGACTGGCCACGCGCTCCGCAGATGCCCAGCACCGCCAGCGCCTGGTAGGCCCAATGGCGGCTACGAAGGTACCTCTTGACAGCCTTTCAGGTGGCGCGGATGCCAGCTCTCTAGGCCATCGGGCGGCCAACTATTGCATGAATAGCTAAGCTCTACTCAGCCGTCGTACTCGTAATAGGTGGTGGCTGTTGAAATAAGCACGTCGGAAAGCTCGTCGTGATGGAGTGGCTTGCGCCGCGTGGCGGTCGTGGGCCACTCCGAGCACTCGCGCTTGTCCTGATCGTTCAATACCGCTGCATTGATATTTGCACGTTTAACAGTGCCCTTCAGATACTTCGGATTCATAACTGAGGGCAAGTTCCCCCCGCAAGCAACAAACATCGCGGACAATCTGACGTGATCGAGCATCGCTGCCAGCATGTATAAGAGCACGCTTGGTGTCACACTGCGCCACTACATACCGGTCAGACCCGTCATCAGTAAAGGCCCTGTACGCTGGGCCAATGCTTATCTGGCTGGAAGTGCCCAGGGCCTTTCATCATCGCCTGCATTCCTCTGGCAATTCGAGAGCAACGGCGGATTGCCCCGCAGGAGCAGCGACTAGTTCGGATTGCATCCTCACTGGCTCAGGCGCTGCAGGCGCAGCCGATGAGCTGCCGCTGCAGCAGCGGCCGCGGCTGGCCCTCCGGAGAAATGTTTCTCGGCGGGTTGTCCCGCAGACCGCTGGGATGCACTGCTGCAAGGGTCGGCATCATCTGGACTGGCCCGCTTCTTCTGCTTAGGCGGCGGCGCTTGCTGGCCAGGTTCAAGCGACCTGTGCGAGCTTGAAGAGTAAGGATATTGGGCTAGACTTTCCTTCGGACTCATCTCGGGGAAGGTGCTTCGGGCTGTTCCGCCGCGGGCGCTCCCGCTGGAGGTTGTGCTGTAGGTTCCCCAGCGCAATGGTAGGCGACGTTCCTGCCTGGAGTGGCATCCTGATCTGTTATCATGTCATAGTCAGATGTTGCAATAGTATCGCGGGTATCTTCCGTCCCAGACCTGTAGGCTAATTCGGAGACGCACGACTCAGACCCTGGGTCGGACCCGGAAAGGGGCGGCCTCAGCGGGGCCCACTACCTCGGAAAGAACCCCACGACCAGCCCCTTCATCACCATCTGGACGGGCAGCCCCTCCATGTGAAGACGAAGCGGGTTGCCCCGCACGTCTCGCATCACCTGTTCCATGATATTTTCGATTGTACACTTCGAGGAGGTGATTCGCATCGAGGCACTGCCGGATTCGATCGGTCCGATTGATATCTCTCTCAGCAATCGGCCGGTAATCAGCTTCAGTCAAACATTCTGCAGGTGGACCGTTGGTCGGGCCCACTCTGCGACCCAGACCATCACCGCAAGACCTGACCAATGGGGTTCTTCCGAAGTTAGGGCTCCTTGATGGACGCCCCATCGGACACATGGGTGCGCGGTCGGTATAATATTCGCAAGGACAGACGATGCCCCTGTTGTTCTTCCGCTCACTGATGATGGCCCTCTTAAGGTCCCGTCTGAAGGTTCTCTGGTGTCTTGGCGCCCTTGCCTCTGTGGGCGCCGACGATCTTGCCTTCGTCGCGCCGCTCAACATTGCGAAGTGAATGCCAAGGGCGAATGTCATGCTCGGCCCGGCCTCGGTCGAGCCAACGCCACATCGCGTTGGGGGGTATATACTGGCGACCCAGCCCATGACCGTCATAACTGACAATGCGTTGCGCGCCTCCTGCTGCGGGCGCGGCTGGACGGTCCTCCCTCTGAGGTGGGTTTCCCCGCGAACGCCCCCTCCTCGGCGGGGCCCTCGGGGCCCTCGCGCCAGGGGGGCGAGGGCGCCGGGCGCCGCTGGAGCGCGCGAACAAGTGCCCGCGTGACATGCTCGCGCCCGTCCTCAGCTTCCCACTCGTCTTCGTCATCGTCGGAGCGATTCGCGCGTCTCCAGACTCGGCGACGAGCTGATCGCTCATGGCGGCTCGGAGACCGCCCATGAGCCACGAACGTGATAGCATGATATTCATAATGTCAAAGTTCACACAGGATGCGCTCTGAAAGGCAACCAGCATCTCGCGGCTGCCCCCGCAAAGGGTCATCATCACATGGTTCCACACTTGTCGGATTGCCAATGACATGACGATGAAGCTTAATTTGTTTGTATTCTTCTGTCGCTGAAGTTGTAGCTTCAAAATCCGCACGCGCCCCAGCAACATCATGCTCTACGTCGACGGGCACATGGAAATCCCCCGCGAACTCGATGAGTGCAGGTTGCTCCACGATGGGTGCGCCTAGCCAGTCTGCCAGGGTAATTAATCTCGTCGTGGTCAACATATATCTCCTCGACGGGCTCATCGGCATATATCTCGAGGGACATGCTGGCACTTAGATGCCTGGCCGCCACGAAGTTAACAAGCAGGGTCGGCCGATGACGCCCCCCAGTCGACGCGTTGCATCTCCGAGTCGGTTTGAGCCAAATGTATTGACGGACCCCTGCGCCCCTCGCCGCCTCGGGGGCATTCACGGCGGAAATGTCGCGCACGATGGCAGATGTCGCATTCCATGGTTTTCCCGTTAGCATCTTTCGGGCTGCCCCGACGCCCCTCACCCTTTCAAGAGGTGCGCCCACGGTTCCTGCCTGCACCCAGAAATAATTATTCACATTGTGGTCCAGTAAGGGATGCCAAGAATGCTAGCATATCTCTGCCATGTAGTCGCCGTAGTTTGCCCTTACCCTTGCCTCGACCCTTGCCGTTTCCCCCAAGTGCCCGTCGAATAGTACGTCGTACCTCGCGAATTGGCTTCCTCATAAAACCGTATCCATCTGCGTTTATGTCTCTGATATCCTCGAAATAAGAATTGAGCCTGTTGTTCTTCCGTAAGATACGTGGGCACATCGGAATAATCTAGGGCAGTCGCTTCGTCATCTGATGACATGTCGGCGTCGGTTCCGGAGTCGAAGTCAGACTCGGCGGGTTGCCCCGCTGAACCTACAAGGGCAGTGGCTTGTGCATGGGGCCGCCGTTGCCGACGGCCCCTGATATCTGGCCCAAGAGTCTTGCGACCCCGTAGCCGGACCACCATTTTGGGCTCGGTTGCGGATCGTCCTTCAGACGTTTTTAGCAGGTTGCCCTGCGTTACTTCAGCATGAAAGGTTTCGGCACGGTGACCGCGGCTAAAGATACCACCGATATTGCCTGGGGTTCGCTCAGCAAGGTGAACATATGACCTCATGCGTTCAAGTAAAGAATCAAAGTGTTGTTGGTTCCTCGGTATTTGGTGGTTGACTGGCTGTAGGAGATGCTGTGCACGCGACCCCCCCCACTCCGAAGACTCTGAACATGAAAACTGTTAAGACTTGGAAGTTGGGGATGCTAAAGCCTGCCGCTTCAGCCTCGTAGCGGGCTATGTCGAAGCGCGCCAATGTCTGGTCGATCCGTTATCCCGCATGGACGCGAAAGACAATGCAAGCCGTTTCCGAGTTGAGTTGGCGTTCCGCCACAAAGTTCTCAAGCTTCGTGCTGAAGAAGAAGCACATGATGTAGGTTACGCCATCGGTATGACGGCCACCAATGTGAACGCCAAAGTTAATGAACCGGGGGGGACTCTCATGGCTATAGTCCGCGCGAAGCCTCCCAGACCACGCTGCAGTGCTGCAGCCTGTTGGGAGGGCGTCATATTGCCTGTGGTCACGTTGATCCAGGCATATACCTCTCGAACGAATTCGCGGAAAAAAGGTACTTGACCGGCCGGGTCCCAGTGGGGGTTGGTTGTTCCTGCGTCGTCTCCGTCACGCATGTGTCCCACAGCACACCCGATAGCGACCCATACCAAACCAAATATGGGAATACCAATCATATGGCCTTGTAGGTCGTGGTCAGATGTTGGTGGTTGGGGTTTGTGGCGCATTGTTTTAAGCCTGCGTGGGGGTAGAGGCGGCACAATATCGTACCGCATGTTGCCTTGCATGGTATATTCAAAAAAAGTTTCCAAGTGGAGTAGGTGGGTGGATTTCAGGAGTGTAGAAGCGCAGGGATGTAGGACTCGAGAAAGAGGCCTCCGCGAAAGCAGAGGTCGCACTGCATGTGTCCTTGCGGTTGTGCGTAGTTGTGTACACTCCTCCGCGCAGACCCACTGCACCCTAATGTTCCACCATGTCAGTAGTCCACCACATGGTGCCGTGGATGGTGAGGAGTAGAGCAAGAGCTGACCACCATGGGCCAGCTCCGCTACCTTGTACCGTAGTAACGATAGTCCCAATCGGAGGAGGTCGTCGCGGGAACGACGGGCCATCTCAAACGAAGGATGTTTTCGGTCTCGATGGCAAGTAGTGTTCCTCGCAATGAGATATGTTGGCGGCGGGCCGCTGGAGCCCAAGCGGCCACGGACAAACACTCGCTACCTCTCGCCCTTGTCCAAACTAACTTTAAATAAGGGCGCCCCTTTCTCCCCCATCTGCTGGCCGGAACCGGTGCTAGGCCACCTGAGCCGCGCAACGGCTCCGAAGCATATACGCTGGAGGCCTGTGCACAAGAAACCTTCCACAAGAAACCCAACCCAGAGACCCCAGGACGTCGATTCATGTGTGGGATGGGAACGTCACGCTCTCCCTGTGAAACCATCGAACCCCAAGAAACCCAGGGCACCCTGGAGGCAAGTAGGTGCTTCTTGGCATTGGTCTCCACCGTAGACAGACAAGGCGCTTCGTCACTGCCTGACTCCCACCGCCAGCCGTCGACCCGACGCCTCCTTCTGTGGCAACTCATGGGAGCTTCCCATGCCATCTTGCTGGCTCTTGCGAATCGGCGCTGAGCAAGACGCTAAATCGACGCCCTCGCATCAATTACCAGACGCGAGCGCGCGCCATGCACTCTAAAGACGGGAATTTCGAAGACATACAAGGCTTGGACAACCGAGATGTCCGGGATAATTGCGGTCCGAGATAACTCCTGTTTGGGCCTCCGAGACACGCCCCCGTAGCGACCCCTGACTACCCCCAGCCCCGATGATTCGAGAGGGTTGGGCGCCCGAATTATCAGGGACGACTGCGGTCCGGGGTAACTCCCCTTTGGGCCCCAGAGGCGCGAATCTGTAGCTACTCCGAGTTTGTTAATACGCGTCGGGGGGGCGTCACACCCGCCGACAGCCCCACATCGACCCCCGTCGCGGGCAGCCACCGCGCGCCGAAGGCGCTCCGAACCCCGTCGCGGCGCGACGACGAGGCGAGGTTGACCCCAGTCGCGGGTGTACCCCCCCACGCTTATTAAGAAACCCAGGGTACGCATCATAACTGCCACCCAACCTCGATGATTCCGAGCTCTGAAAGGCTCCCATGAGCTGCTACCGAAGCCTCCGGCGACCTGGGCGCACGCCTGGGGGGGCCAGAGGAGTGCGGCCGACAAACACCTCAGTAGGCGCCGCCTCTCCGCCTTCGGCGGCAGGGAGGCGCCTCTAGAGGTCGAGCTCCTCGGGCGAGGGCGCGCGCCGGGAGAAGGAAGGGGGGCGGAGGAGGAGAAATCGGACGAGGACAGAGGAAGAAAAACCGACATAAACAGTTGTGGCCCCGGTGCCCCAACAAACCCTGCCACGATTTTGACCTCACTTTTTTCGGAAAAGCATCGTTTTCCATAAAACACTTCGTGACCCCAAATCAGAGGCGATGACGCGAGTACGGTCGGAAGAAACATCACGGGAGAAATGGGCGCAGCAAGGGTTGGCGGAGAAAAGGGGGGGCGACGCTGACCGCCACGAGGTGGGGCCGAAGAGGTCAGATAACATGCTGGCGAGCTCCTAGGAGGAACGGACGATTTACACACACACCCTGGGGTCTACGCCCAAAGCAACGAATTTAAACGCACCTTAACGCAGCCGCCGCGCACATAAAATATTCGATTTAAACAAATCGAATCATCGAGTCGAACCTGCGTGGGTGACTGGGCCTGCAGTTTCTCCTAACTGGTTTCGCTGCTCGGTTGAAGCTATACAGATTTTGTTTTGGTGGCATGTCCACGCAGTATGCAAGGAGCACGGGCAACGCGGAAGACGACGAGGGCGATCGCCAGCCAGGAGCGCCCCAACCACGGGAATTGCCTGCACATGCTCCGCGTCGGCAGGAAGACCGGTTGCAGTTACCCCCGCCCTCCCCCCACCCCCATCCTCCGCAGGGGAAGCAAGTGGGAGCATAAAGAACGAGAGCGAAGAGGACGGGAGGAAGGCGCCGGAAAGGGGCGGAGGGAGCCAAGGAGAGGAGACTGGGAGGCAAGGGAGGGGCGGTGGGAAGGCGTATTGGGGATCTCTCGGGCTCTCTTAAAGCTCTCTTGGGCTCTCTAGGTCTGTATGATGGGGACTCGGCGAGGCCCCAGGGGGGGCCCTCCGAAGCCTTCTTCAGGACCGCCTGGGGCTTGCCTCGCTAGAGCTGCTTGCGTGTTGGAGCGGTCGGAGTCGAAGCTTGTTGTTTTGAGCGCTATCTACGCATGTATCGAAATCTGGTTTGATTGTTTTACAGCGCATATCAGAAACATGCAGTGCCAAAAGTGCCAGCACTGTTTGAGGAGACTGTTTCGCACGATCGCTGTGCTCGCGCATGGGCAGTGGAACTTCGCATTTCCTTGGTATCGCGTCGCGATTGCGAGGCGCAAGCGCATATCACCAGAAAGCTGCCGCATGATTGTGGCGCACAAGGCCGGATAACCCTCAGGCCCAATAGGGCTCTAAGAGGGCCCCGAAGGGCCACCAAGGGCAGCGAAAGTGAAGACACGCGAGCGCCCTTTCGCGTGACATAAGTTTCATTCCTCTTGGGGGCCTGTTGGTATCCTCCTTGGGGTTCTAATTCGCCTTTCTGGGGCCGCTAGGAAAGCCTGCGGGGGTTCAGAAGAAGCCCCGGAGGGCCCCCAAGGTGAGTGAAAGTTCAGTCACGCGAAAGGGCGCTCGCGTGACTTCACTTTCACTGCTTTGGGGGGCCCTTCGAGGCCCCCTTGGGGCCCCCTTGGGGCCTCAGTGGCCCTCTTGGAGCTCTCTTGGGGCCATCTTATGGCCATCCTGGAGCTGTCTTGTGGCACTCCTGGCGCCCTCTTGGGGCCCCCGCGGTAGAGTATCTCAGACGTCCGTTTCAAGTCCTCTACCGTGGGGGGACTCAAGGAACGTCTAAGGCCCACGAGGGCGTGTCTCGGGGCCTCCCGGGCCCTCCCGGAGCCCTCTCAGGATCCCCTTAGGCCTTCTTGGAGCCTTCTTGGAGCTGCCTCGCCGCCAATGGCACTATATACATAGACTGACCGCTCCATGACAAGATAAGGCCGTGGGGCTGAACTGCCCCGGCCGCGAGGCCAGACACTTCAAGCGAAAACTCCGGCCTCAAGGCAAGGTACTTGAGGCCAAACCTTTCCAGCCGTAAGGCCAGGCAGGCGTGGCCTTCCACCATAACCTCTACGACGATATTCAACCTCCGCCCCAACGATTTTGGCTACGATTTTGAACATCCGCCCCTACGATTTTCAAACTCCCCCACCACGAATTTGGCTACGATTTTCAAGACCCGCCCTTACGATTTTGAATGCGGGGTCCGCGAATCGCCACCACGATTTTGAAAGGAGATCCTGGACCCAGAGAGAACGATTTGTGTTACAATCTGGTGCCCGATCCAACACGATTTCGTATACAATATTGGCCAACAATATTTGTGTCGAGATGTCTCAAGCAAGTCGCCCCAAAAAATCGCATTGCAAAATCGCGTGCGAAATGGTCGTTGGTTCTTGTGCTTATCAGGGGAAGGCCCCGGGAACTCTAAAGCACCGCCATCAACACATGTTCGTCCTCATCCTCCTTCCGCCAACCGTTCCTCCTCCGAAAACCTCCCACTAAATCATGCCGTCGGTGAAAATTCCCAAAACGAATGCGCCGCTACACCACAACCGCCATTCAACGCACCAGGAGACCGCGGCCGCCGTCGCCGCCGCAATGTTCATCATCATCGTAACACCCGTTGCTCTTGTCGTTGGAACGCTCTCCGCCGTCGTCACAACGCTCGCCATCGCCCTCGTGGCAGTCGCCACATTGGTCGCCGTAGCACCCGTCGTCGTCGTCGTCGTAACGCCCGTCGGCGTTGTGGTCGCAACGTTCGTTGCTGTCGTCGCCGTGACGCTCGTCGTCGTCGTCGTGGAACTAAATGGCGTCGTCATCGCGACTCTCCGCGTGGCCGTGGTCGTCGTCGCGCTCGCCATCGTCTCAGCAACGCTCGTCGCTGCCGTCGCCGTCGTAACGTTCGTTTTCGTCGTCGCAAGGTTCGTCGCCGTCGCCATCGCAACACTCGGCGCCACCGCCGCCGAGTGTTCGTCAATGTCGTCATCACCGTCGTCGCCGTTGCAATCGCAATGCTCGTGCCCGTCGTCGCCGAGACACTCGTCGCCGTCGTCGCCGCACCGCTCGTCGTCGTCGTTGCAACACTCGTCGGCGTCGTCGTGCCAAATGTTTGTCGTCAGATAGCCCGTCCCCCGATGACTGGGCGCAAAAGCAGATCCCCCTCAGTAGAGAAACCACATATGCCCTCCAGGTTGTTGAATTCCAGGGGCATGTTTGGAAGATCGTTGCTGGAGACACGCGGGGAAGGATGACGGAGCACCTGGGGGCCCGCGCGGGTCACGGAGAGGTTCATGGGGAACCCTTGCGATCGGCAGAGGGAGAAGGACCATGACCGCGCTCTGCGCACATGACGAACCGTTGCGGCATAGTCGCGTTTTCTCGCCAGCCGTTCCTGCTCCCCCTCTTTTGCCCTGCCAAACGCCAAACGAACATCTGCTCGAACGCCTGAAGGCGAATTCTCTAGTTTCAAAACGCACGAGGAAGCCGCAACGCAACTACGGATTAATGGAAGACCTTCCCATCCTACCCCTTTTCACCGCCTGCGCGCATCCAGAAACCATGATTGAACTTACGCGAGCACTCTTGGTCGAGCAAACAGCGAATGTCACTGCGCAACCATGGTATTTTACCAAGATCCCTCTTTTCCGCTCTTGTAGACGCTCTCTGACCGCAACGACAAATTCACGAAAATATGTGAGCCGACCTGCTGTCGGGAAAAGACGATTGACCAAGTCGCGAGCGCCCCCTGTTACAAAACTTACAACAATCATTATACATACAAGCGCTCGTCGGTTATTCCTGTTTCTTTCTACTCCGCATAAAATTTGTTCAATGTTCAAGCGCTCAAACTCCAAACAATATGAAACCTCCACGCTTCATACTTACATGATGTCAAAATCGTAAACTGTTGAAACGGTTTTGTGGCTGTAACAAATTTCAACGTTTGCATTTTAGAAAGCGAAGGAAGCTTGAAAGCATTCGAACTGTGTCATTCTGAAATTAAAGCACCATCGATTTGCTGTATTGGCCCAGGCATATATTGTATCTCCGAAAATTTAACGACGTCCGACGGTTTCTGGATTTCAAGCGTCATAGGTTCAAATGCTCGCCCTGGAGCCACGCGTGCATGAGAGAATCTCCCAGTTGTAAACCTATCAGATGTCAAACTTCGAAGCACCACTGAGCTACATGCGCAACGGCCTCAGATGGAATGGGGGGGGCCGGGCCCCTCCCGTTGGCCCCCGCGCCCTTGCCCTATACAGGGTGCAGATGGCCCGAACGGGGCGCCTGCCGACGATCTCAACGAATAGTCGACACGAGTGCGTAGACGCCCGCATCTTGCGGGACGCCGCATTCAAGACGTTTAGGCGAACGCGCTTCGCACGCATGCGAAGCGACCTTCCCGCGCCAACCCTTTGACATCAAAATCGTCTGTTGGGCGCCGGGGGCATGATAAACAGTGACGTTCGACGATCCGCGCGGATTTCTTGAGTCTGCGCCTGGCCCCCGTCTCTGGCGCGCGGAGCGCGCCAGAGGCGGCGCCAGAGGTACCTCTGGGGGGGGGGGGGGGCCGCGCAGATCCAAGAAATCCGCGAGGACCGCCAAAAATTTATGTTGATGCCGTTTTTTGCTGTTCGAGAGGGGGAGGAGGCGGGAACGGAATGCAATTCGCCAAGGTAGGCATGGCTTGCCGACCTGATCCTGTGCGCAGCAGGAGGAGTGGGAGGGGGAGGAGGAGGGGGAGGAGGAGGAGGAGGACGGGAGGGAAGGGGGGAGGGGAAAAGAGGAAAAGAGACGGGAAGCGTAAGGGGGAGGGGAAGGTCGTGGGAACTCTCCCGCGCCTCTCCCCATAACCCCCTTGCGTCGTCAAAAAAAAAATCACGGCAGCAACTCCGGAGGCCCTGACCGCAGTCTTTCAAGGCAGTCGAAAAAATGTGGCGGCGACGCCCACATCGACCGACAGATCGGCGAGAGGCCCCCGATGGCGAAACCGCAGGTTCCCGGGCGAAACGGGCTGTCGGGCCCCTATCGGCGATGACTGGGCGCTTGGGGGCAGACGCATCCCGCCCTGAGCCCATCCCCCCTTGCGTTGCCTCGTGGTCTTCGAAGTACACCCTGCGAAATGCTTAAGAAATCATGGGTTAAGAAATTCATAGTCTCAGAACTTGAATAAAAAAACAACATTTCTATCAAAATCTTAGGATTTACATTGAAACGTTAAGAATAATCGAGACTCTGGCCGAAAACTTAGGTTTTCTTAAGCATCGCCTAAGGTGTACACCTCGGCTTTCTGACGCCACTCGGGACGATCTGGGCACTCCCCAGAACGCCCCCGGCGAGGCGCACCTGCTGAAACGCACCTCGAAGCTGGAAGACCGCCGAGCACCAACGACAACGTCTGACCGTCTGAAAACCTCGGGCCTCGAAGGGTCCGAAAAGGAGAACGCTGCTCCTGCGATGACGGCGCCGACGGCGACGACGGCCGGCGCCGGCGCCGCCGGCGCCAACGGGCCGCCGACGAAGACGACGGTTAGGTCGGGCCTGTCCCCCTACAGGAGGATTTTGGGCGAAACACTGAAAATACTAGAACATGCAACAACATTATGCTAACGGAGTTCCCCACATGGGCGTTTTGATAGGGCGCGGGCTTAATCAGGGGGCAGAGGAAGAGGCGGAGGTGCGGGGGGAGGGGTCGACGAGGATGGCAGCGAATACTGTCCTCGCTCAGGCGGGGCCTCCCTGGAGCGGTGGGAGGGGCACGAAACCTGATAAATAATATGGTTTGCGAGTACTGTCCTCGCTCAGGCGGGGCCTCCCTGGAGCGGTGGGAGGGGCACGAAACCTGATAAATAATATGGTTTGCGAATACTGTCCTCGCTCAGGCGGGGCCTCCCTGGAGGGGTGGGAGGGGCACGAAACCTGATAAATAATACTAGAGCCACGCGCGCGCTTCGCGCGCGCTTAGGTTCTGTCGAGTCACAGACCCAGGAATCGTTGCGAGAAGAAATTGGTGACGCGAAGCGTCTTGGGGGCGTCCTTGGACGTCTGGGGTCTCCTGGGGCCTCTTGAGGGGCCTCCTGGGGCCTCCTGGCGGCCTCTTGGGGCGGAAGGCTCGAGCTTGCGGTTCGTGGTCCCCCTCTGGGCCCCCTCTTGGGCCCGTCTTGGGGCCCTCTTGGGCCATCTTGGGCGCCTCTTGGGCCGTCTTGGGGCCCTCTTGGGCTGTCCTGGGGCCCTCTTGGAAGCTTCTTGGGCCGTCTTGGGGCGGTCTTGGGCGCCTCTTGGGCCGTCCTGTAACGTCGGAAAACCCAAAAGACAACTTTGTTGAAAATGTACGTTTTACGAAGGGAATGGGCCAATTTTTGCATCTAGGGGCCCTCTTGGGACGCATGTTGGAGGCTTCTTGGGGCCTCTTGGGGGCGTCCTTGGACGTCTGGGGTCTCCTGGGGCCTCTTGAGGGGCCTCCTGGGGGCCTCCTGGCGGCCTCTTGGGGCGGAAGGCTCGAGCTTGCGGTTCGTGGTCCCCCTCTGGGCCCCCTCTTGGGCCCGTCTTGGGGCCCTCTTGGGCCATCTTGGGCGCCTCTTGGGCCGTCTTGGGGCCCTCTTGGGCTGTCCTGGGGCCCTCTGGGAACTTCTTGGGCCGTCTTGGGGCGGTCTTGGGCGCCTCTTGGGCCGTCCTGTAACGTCGGAAAGCCCAAAAGGCGACTTTGTTAAAAATGTACGTTTTACGAAGGGAATGGGCCAATTCTTGCGTCTAGGGGCCCTCTTGGGACGCATGTTGGAGGCTTCTTGGAGCCTCTTGGGGGCGTCCTTGGACGTCTGGGGTCTCCTGGGGCCTCTTGAGGGGCCTCCTGGGGGCCTCCTGGCGGCCTCTTGGGGCGGAAGGCTCGAGCTTGCGGTTCGTGGTCCCCCTCTGGGCCCCCTCTTGGGCCCGTCTTGGGGCCCTCTTGGGCCATCTTGGGCGCCTCTTGGGCCGTCTTGGGGCCCTCTTGGGCTGTCCTGGGGCCCTCTTGGAAGCTTCTTGGGCCGTCTTGGGGCGGTCTTGGGCGCCTCTTGGGCCGTCCTGTAACGTCGGAAAGCCCAAAAGACAACTTTGTTGAAAATGTACGTTTTACGAAGGGAATGGGCCAATTTTTGCGTCTAGGGGCCCTCTTGGGACGCATGTTGGAGGCTTCTTGGGGCCTCTTGGGGGCCTCCTTGGACGTCTGGAGGCCATCTTCAGCATCTCGGAGCCCTCTTGGAGGCCTCTTGGAAGTTTCTTGGGCCGTCTTGGGCGCTTCTTGGGCCGTCTTGTCTGACTGGGGAGGCCTCCGGCAAGCCCCGACGAGCCTCCGGGCCCCCCGGGGCGCACATTTGTGGTAGAGGTCCCGGCCCCGGGCCCCCGGACCCGGTGCGCCGTTATATGTATATGGCTTGCGAATACTGTCCTTGCTCTGGCGGGGCCTCCCTGGAGGGGTGGGAGGGGCACGAAACCTGATAAATAATATGGTTTGCGAATACTGTCCTCGCTCTGGCGGGGGCACGAAACCTGATAAATAATATGGTTTGCGAATACTGTCCTCGCTCAGGCGGGGCCTCCCTGGAGCGGTGGGAGGGGCACGAAACCTGATAAATAATATGGTTTGCGAATACTGTCCTCGCTCTGGCGGGGCCTCCCTGGAGGGTGGGAGGGGCACGAAACCTGATAAATAATATGGTTTGCGAATACTGTCCTCGCTCAGGCGGGGCCTCCCTGGAGCGGTGGGAGGGGCACGAAACCTGATAAATAATATGGTTTGCGAATACTGTCCTCGCTCTGGCGGGGCCTCCCTGGAGCGGTGGGAGGGGCACGAAACCTGATAAATAATATGGTTTGCGAATACTGTCCTCGCTCAGGCGGGGCCTCCCTGGAGCGGTGGGAGGGGCACGAAACCTGTTAAATAATATGGTTTGCGAATACTGTCCTCGCTCAGGCGGGGCCTCCCTGGAGGGGTGGGAGGGGTGTATGTATGGTTTCCTGCGTGCTTGCCTGACTCCGGTGGTCTGCTATAGTATGGTATGGTATTGTATGGTATGATATAGTATGGTATGGTAGGAATAGGAAGAGGGAGCGAGCGTGGTAGGTAGGTATTGTATGGTATTGTATGGTGTGGTAGGTATGCGGTGATGGTGTATGTATGGTTTCCTAGGTGTGGTATGGTAGGTACGGTGGTCTGCTATATAATGGTATGGTATTGTATGGTATGGTATAGTATGGTAGGAGTAGGAAGAGGGAGCGGTATTGCATGGTATGGTATAGTATGGTATGGTAGGAATAGGAAGAGGGAGCGGGAGGTGGGAAGGTGGGAAGGTGGGAAGGAGAGGGTGTCCTGGGAAAACAAGAACCCCACTCAGGATGTGGGGAAAAATGCAAAAAAACAAAACAAAAGAAAAAAAAATAAAAAAAAAATGTCCAAAAATCGTCCCCGAACTATGTTTGACTATTTTTGGGTACTCCTCCTGTAGAGGGACAGGCCCGACTTACGACGACGGCACCGACGCCGACGCCGACCCCTGGCGACGGCCGCCGGCGGGCGGCGGCGGGCCGCTCCTGCGGGCGCGCGCCGCCCGCCCGGGCGGGGGCGGGCCGCGGCTGCGCCGAGCGCGGCGTGCGCCCGCGGCGGCCCGCGTGGGCGGGCCTCGCGGGGGGCGGGCGGGGGGCGGGCGGGGCGCGGCGGCGGCTCTCGAAGCCCAGGTCGGAGGCGGCCGAGGCCAGCGAGGCTGCCGAGGATCAGAGGCTCCACCCTGGCGAGCGCCAGCGGCGGCCCGCGCCGGGATCGATCGGTCTCGGCGGCTCAGATCGGGGAGGAGATAGAACGGCAGAAGCATAAAAACACGCTCGCAGCTCCGCGCGGATTTCTCGGATCGGCGCTGGAACCCCCTGGCGGCGCGATGGTGGTTCCTGCAGTCAGTCTGTTTCCGCAGTGAGGAGCTGC
Organism: Prorocentrum cordatum; assembly: GCA_963575745.1. Classification (NCBI taxonomy): domain Eukaryota; class Dinophyceae; order Prorocentrales; family Prorocentraceae; genus Prorocentrum; species Prorocentrum cordatum. The sequence continues at coordinate 1,643,206 of CAUYUJ010015060.1, forward strand.
CGGAAGAGGCCGAACCACCATGTAGTAATCTGGATGGGTGTTGGCCAGTTGTGCAGGCGGTTCACGCAGGACCCCCACTAGGGACGTTGATGTTGTATGTTGGGTCCGGCGATCCAGAGACTCGGAAGGCTTCGGGTTGCGCACAGACAGGCTCCCCAGAGAAGTCCCAGCGGCCTCAACGAGACATGCGCTCCACGCCCCTGAGTTGGCGTGTCGAGACTGCCACAGACCACTCGGGGAGCATGTTGAGACCAGCTGGGAATACCTGGCTCCTCCTCCTCCTCTTCTGCCTCCTGCTCCTCTGTCCCTCTTCGGCCTCCTCCTCCTCCTCAGGGCTGTCTGCGCGCAACCCCGACGCCTCACCATCCGAGGCCCACGCCTCCGACGATGCCAT
>CAUYUJ010015060.1:1648599-1733599 GCA_963575745.1 Prorocentrum cordatum
TGTTGGAACATAGCCTCGGGGGCTATCACTGACCATTCCACCCCTGGGGCACGAGCGAGGTTCGCCTTCAAAATCGGCCGCAACTCGGGCCCGTGTTGTACCAGTGCCTGCTGCCATTCCCTGCGACGCGCGATGCCGCGCGCCGCGGCCCCGGCAGCCCCTCCCTCGGCCCCTGAGCGGGCCGCTCCGTGGAATGGGTCGCTGAACGTGGACTCGGGGGCGCCGCTCGCACGAGGCTCTTCTCCCGCGACGCCCCCCTCGGCGAAGCCGCCAACCCTGTCGGGCCTGGAATGCCCAGGGGGCGCAAGGGGGGCGGCGGGACCAACGGCGGCGGGAGCGAAGGGCACGCGCCCTCAGGCCCGCTTCTGCTCCGAGCCGCCACCGGAGCCGACGCCAGATCAGCTGCGCGGCCGCGAACCCGCTGCGGCGGGGGGGGGGCGACTGGGCGAGCATCGCCTGAAGGTCTTCCTGGTGGATGCCTACGCGCGCCGCCTCGTCGGCGAACAGCTGCGGCGCCTCGAGGCGGGTTCCGCGCGAGTCGGCGCGAGCCTCCCAGGGGGCGCGGCAGCCTGGGCCGCGCCCGCAGCCGGCAGGCGCTGGCTCTCCAGGTGGACCTCCGCACGAGTCGTCGGCGCTCCGCCGCCCGGGGCCACAGCGATGGCCCCCCCCGCCGCCTGCGGACGGGCCATGGCACCCCGTGGTTTCGGCTGCGCGTCCAAGCTCGGGCCGGGCGAAGGGGGGGGGGATCGCAAAGGGGGGCGGTTGAGAATCAGCTCGCGTGTAGCTGATTCTCCTGGAGCCCCCCGGCGCCGGGAGGCGCCCATGTATGTCGAGGAAGGGGCCCGGCGGCGGGGCCGAAACCAGCGCTGCCTGCAGCAAATTTCGTAACCCCCCCTTGCCCTATCCCCGCCTTTCGTTCGGCCCGATAAGCGGTTTCGCACCGACACGGACCCCCCTCGGCGGCGGAGCCCGCACCGGGAGGGGACGGATGGCGTCGGCCTCGGCGTCCTCCTCTGGGCCGTCCGCCCAGGAGCTCGTCCGCAGACTGCTACGGGGTAGCCCTCTCGGCGCCGCTCCCCGTCGCTCGGACGTCCCTTCCCTGTTTTGGGTTGGTTTCGTGCGTGGCTTGTTCGCAGAATGGTCCAGAGTGCTCCTCAATAATCCCCGCCGAGAAAACGTGCACACGTCCGAGCGATACCCGTCCCCCTCGACGGCGGGCGCGCCGTGGATGGCGAAGCAGCCACCGCGAAAAACGCGCACAACCCGCTGGGCGCGGCCAGTGCGCACGACCGCGGGCACACCCGTACGGGACAAGCCCGTCGATGTCTCCCTCGTCCAGCGGGTTGAGAGCCTCGAGATCCATCTCCGAGACCTCTAGGTCGACCACCAGCACGGATGCGGTGGTGCTCAGCAGGCGAGATGCCGCGCCCAGCAAGGGCAAAAAGACCACTTGGAAGGGTCCCACCGGCCCTGTAAATCCTTCCGCCTCCGCCGGACTGGGGCTGTCGGCCGAGCAGAAGGACCCGGGCAACGCCAGCAGGATACCTTCAGGACGCGAAGCCAGGGGGATCGCGGCGCAGCCTAGCTCGCCCTCGCCCAAGCGCCAGTGGTCGTGTCTGGTGGCCGACGACGCAGTGAAGATGAAGGTCGGGCCACACAGGGCCTCCGGGGGTTGCAGGTCCCCCAGCAGCAATGGCGGCGACTGCCAAAGCCGGCAGCGCGCGCCGAGTGACCCGCAGGCCACCTGAGAGTACGACTAGCCTCGGACCGGGGCAGTGAGCGGGCCCTGCACCAGGGCCCGCGCGGGCTCCTCAGCCCGCGCTCCTCGGCCGCGAACCAGGGCGCACTGCGCTCCGATCGCTAAGGGCTCCGATCGCGGCCCCCGCGACCGTGCCCGCTAAGGGCTCCGATCGCGGCCCCGCGCGGGGGAAGGCACCCAGCCCCCACCAGCGGGACACAAGGGCCCCGATGCAGCAGCACCCGCAAAGGCTGTGGCGCCGATGAGGGCCACCACCGAAAGCAGCACAAGGGCGACCCCGCTGCTCGAGCCCACCGGCAGGCAGCCGGTGGGGCAGGCCGCGCCCCGAGCGGCAGAGGGGGCAGCGCCCCCCGCCGCTAGGGGTCGGCCTGTCTGGCCCACGGCGACCCCGCGGACGAGGCGCCGAGGTCCACAAACGACGGGAGCTGCTGGCCCACGAGCCGCTCGCAGAGCGCGGCTCGCCGCTCGCCAGCCTCGGGAGAGCAGCTCACCCGCCCCCGAATGGCCGCCTGAGCGAGCGCCTGAATAGGGCGCCCGCCGAAGGGGGCCGCGAGGGGGGGCCAAGCAGCTGCAGCGACCGCGAAGCGCAAAGGAGAAGGGAGAACAAGAGAGAGCACGCCGTTGATCAGAGTGAGGGGGCCGAACGGTCATTTATTGTCCCTGGGTGTGTGGTTGACAAAGGAATTCGTGGTGAGATTTCTGCTTGTTGCGTTGCTGTTGTTGGTGCTAATGTTGTTGTTGTTGTTGTTGTTGTTGTTGTTGGTGTTGTTGTTGTTGTTGTTGTTGTTGTTGCTGTTGTTTATTGTCGTCGTCCCACCCGCGACCCACCCGCGACCCACCCACGACCCACCCCGCGACCCACCCCACGACCCACCCCGCGACCTACCCTGCGACCGACCCCGCGACCCACCCAGCAACCCGCACGCGACCCACCACGCGACCCAACCGCGACCCAACCCGCGACCTACCCGTGACACACCCGCGACCCACCCGCGACCCCACCCGCGACCCACCCTGCGACCCATCCGCGACCCACCCGCGACCCACCCCGCGACCCACCCCGCGACCCACCCTGCGACCCACCCAGGAAAAAACACCCGGACCCCACAATTGACGTTTTTTAACGGACCTGGGCGTTGACTAAACATCCCTGCCATGTTCGATTCGTCCCTTGCGCGTGTTTTCTAAACGGCTTCGCACGTCGGGGTGATTATTATGGGGTGGATTGTCTCCCCTCTACACCCGCGACCCACCCGCGACCCATTTGCGACACACCCGCCACCCACCCGCGACCCATTTGCCACCCACCCACGACCTGCACACATTGGTTTAACGAAAAAATCTGCACCTGCGGCGGTGTCGTTGTTCAATGTGTGAAACTTGGGCGCCTGCGGCTGCCTTCTCCAGAGTCTCGCAAACTGCCGACGTCCCCACCGCCCCCTCACTCTTGTCCGCATCTGCGGGGTGCTATGTATATTCTTCGACTCCTAGACGGCGACCTAATTACCCCTCGCGCCACCCCGTCGTGCGCGCCGTCGGCTGTTCCACTCGTCCACGAACTCGAAGAATGCCTCGAGCGCGGCGCGTTCCTCGGGGCGGAGGTCATGGTGCCAGAGGTCGACGGCCAGCACGATGCGATCCTCGGCCGTGGGGTTGGTGGGGGGACAAACGTCGGCACGAGCATGAACCTTCGGAAGTCTCGGAGGAGGAAAATATACCGATACCGCTACGATTCCCTCGTCGCCGTGGCTGGATTCGCCTCGACATAATATGCGGTCAGAACACACCCCGGAACAGGTCTTGGGGGGCGGCGGTATCGGTACCGTTTTATCCCCCCAAGGGAACCGCGCGGACTCCTCGGACCAGCGCTGCACCCCCTTCCCAGGAGCGTTGAGCCCGCCAGGGGCAGCGCCAGAGACGCCGCCAATAGGGATGCCGGGGGCAGCGCTGGTCCAAGGAATCCGCGCGGGCCTCCGAAAGCTCATACTTATGCAAATGTCTCTCCCTCGAGCTAAACGTCGTGTGCGTGAACGTCTGGTCAAACACGAGGCACCCTCCCTCGGCCCACGTCCGCCTCTCGCCGCCGCATTCTCTCCGACGATCCTCGGAGCGCGTGCCAACGCCATCGTGCGCTTGTCCACCGAAGCCCTTCGATACATACGATGCAGGCGGTGTCATGAGGGACTGGAAAGGCTGCGTGGTACCAGTCGAGCTGAACGGGGTGAGCTGAACACCTCCTGAATGGGGCCCGCGTGGATGAGATCGGAAGGTCGCGCCGAATCGCCAGTGCATCACCGATACATCGGCGATGCATCGGCGCCGTGGGCGTGGAAAATTACCCTGGCGACGTACCCAACCCCTGCGCAAAAGCGGGGCGCAAATAGTTTAGGATACTTTATAAGGGGGCGATGACGGAGCGAGGGTTACATATGTCTGCAGACGGAATTCGGGAGACTCGCAGGACACTGGCTACAGGAAAAGGGCTTGATAAAGCTGATGATTTACAATTCCTGAGCACTCCTAGCCACTTCGAAAACGGGGATCACAGCAGGCCTCGAAAGAGGCGACAGGTTCGCAGATCGCAGCCCCGCAGGGATGGCGAGGTCTCATTTGAATCTGCCCGTGGCCCTCACTGTGCTGGGCCCCCCAGCAGGCCTCGAAAATGGCGACAGTTTCGCAGATCGCAGCCCCCCAGGGATGGCGAGGTCTAATTTGAATCCGCGCGTGGCCCTCACTGTGCTGGGCCCCCCAGCAGGCCTCGAAAATGGCGACAGTTTCGCAGATCGCAGCCCCCCAGGGATGGCGAGGTCTAATTTGAATCCGCGCGTGGCCCTCACTGTGCTGGGCCCCCCAGCAGGCCTCGAAAATGGCGACAGTTTCGCAGATCGCAGCCCCCCAGGGATGGCGAGGTCTAATTTGAATCAGCGCGTGGCCCTCACTGTGCTGGGCCCCCCAGCAGGCCTCGAAAATGGCGACAGTTTCGCAGATCGCAGCCCCCCAGGGATGGCGAGGTCTAATTTGAATCTGCCCGTGGCCTCACTGTGCTGGGCCCCCCAGCAGGCCTCGAAAATGGCGACAGTTTCGCAGATCGCAGCCCCCCAGGGATGGCGAGGTCTAATTTGAATCTGCCCGTGGCCCTCACTGTGCTGGGCCCCCCAGCAGGCCTCGAAAATGGCGACAGTTTCGCAGATCGCAGCCCCCCAGGGATGGCGAGGTCTAATTTGAATCCGCGCGTGGCCCTCACTGTGCTGGGCCCCCCAGCAGGCCTCGAAAATGGCGACAGTTTCGCAGATCGCAGCCCCCCAGGGATGGCGAGGTCTAATTTGAATCCGCCGTGGCCCTCACTGTGCTGGGCCCCCCAGCAGGCCTCGAAAATGGCGACAGTTTCACAGATCGCAGCCCCCCAGGGATGGCGAGGTCTAATTTGAATCCGCCGCGATTACCCTCTATGCAGGACCCCCCAGCAGGCCTCGAAAGTGGCGACAGTTTCACAGATCGCAGCCCCCCAGGGATGGCGAGGTCTAATTTGAATCCGCCGCGATTACCCTCTATGCAGGACCCCCCAGCAGGCCTCGAAAGTGGCGACAGTTTCACAGATCGCAGCCCCCCAGGGATGGCGAGGTCTAATTTGAATCCGCCGCGATTACCCTCTATGCAGGACCCCCCAGCAGGCCTCGAAAGTGGCGACAGTTTCACAGATCGCAGCCCCCCAGGGATGGCGAGGTCTAATTTGAATCCGCCGCGATTACCCTCTATGCAGGACCCCCCAGCAGGCCTCGAAAGTGGCGACAGTTTCACAGATCGCAGCCCCCCGCAGGCAAGACAGAAAGAGGCAGGAAAGAGGCGGGAGGCGGGAGGAGGAAGGACGCGACCACACTGCTCTATTCAAAACGAATACCCAACCAAGGAGGGTTGGGAAAAACTGGTTCCAAATCGAGCCGCGCCGCCAGCGCATCGGCGACGCGGCGCGACCCTCCGGTCCCATCTACGCGGACCAGACGTGGGAGGCATGTGGCGGGTTCCAGAAAGCCTGAACCCAATCACAAATGCATAATTGTCTTGCTGGTGCGTGTGTGTTACTTCTTTCGCTTTACTGCATCGCGCCCAGTGCACACGCCTTCAGGGCGGACGCTTCAGAAGGGGCCCAGGGTAAAAATCAGCGGACGTGCAGCGCACGACGTGGCCGTTCGTGTCGAGAAGTGCTGCCCGCGGAGGCTACGCACTGGATCACGAAGGCGTGTGCCTTGCGGGCACCCGCCCCGCCCATCGCGCCCCCGCCGGCGGAGGCCGCCCCCGCTTGGGCGTCCGCCGCCCTTCCGCCGAGGGCGAGGCACGCCGAGGGCGAAAGGCCTCTCTTCGCAACGGGCAACGTTTTGGAGGCGGCTGGGGGGCCCGAGCGCTGGAGACAGGCCCAGAGAAATCCTGTCGAGAGGGGGGGGGCACCAGGCAAGCCTGAAGGCCTCCTGGACGTGCGGCCCGAGCAGATGGGGTCGGATGACCGCGCCGCATCGCCGAGGCATCGGCGACGTCGGCGTGGACGAAATCGGGCTGCATATCGAGCCGCATCGCCGATGCCTCGGCGATGCGGCGCGGTCCTCCGACCCCATCTGCTCCGACCCCATCTGGGAGGCCTCGACAGTCCGCTCGAAACATGTCCCCAGACACCTCCTGGGTTCGAAACCGACCAGCAGTGGCGACGAGGGGGCTTTTCCTCCACCCCCTCCTGCTGGCCCGAACCAATGCTGGCCCACCTCGGCCCCCCAGCTGGTTCCAAGCCTCACATCGGGGAGACTTCAGACTCGGGTTCGGGAGGCCCGGGTTGGCCTGACGGGGACATCATCAAATAGACGAGCCTCAGCCTGAAATTTGACGCGATCTCCCGCTGCAAGCATGCCACGAAAACTGGACCGTCAAAATCCAGGTCATGCTGGGCCAAAAAAGTGCCAGCCAACCCGAGTTCTGGCGTACTCGGGTCCCACGTTTCCCCGATCACATTGAGCCAACACACGTCCTGGGGATCGTCGGTCTATCCACGGCACCTCGCCGCCCGAGGGCACCGAGAGCCCCACGTGACAGCAGGACACCATGTTGAGGCAGTCGGTGTGCGGCTCGAGCCCAGTCCCAGGTGCCTGCCTCAGCAGACTCATGCTCTCGGGGGGAAGCATGCCCTCCGAGCGCAGGTGCTCCACGAAGGCAGCAACGTGGGGCAGATCTAGAAGAATAAAAAACAACCACGCATACAAACTTTCAAAGGTCCGCCAGGAGTTCTTGGATGCGTGCTGGACCCCCCTCCCTGGCGCGCGGAGCGCGCCAGGGGCGGCGCCCAAGGCACCGCATGGGGGGGTCCAGCGCCCATCCTAGAAATCCGCGCCCACGTTCGAAAGGCTATGTTTGTGTAGTCTATTGTTCTTTGGAGATCGCGGCTTCGCTCCGTGAAGAAGCCGCTCGGCTGGCCGAACGCGCGCAGGTTGAGCACGCTCCAGCCCTCGTCGGCCTGGGCGCGGAACCCCTCGGACGGCAGCGCCAAGAGCTCGCTGCGCAGCCCCTCGAAGTGGTCGCCCAGCCACGCCGTCAGGCCCCCGTAGTGGCGGAGGCTGTGGAACGGCTCTGGGCGGATCCCCGGATAGAACGGGCGACTGCAGAGGAACAAATGACGGCATGAACCACACACACACACACACACTTTAGGTGGTCCACGTGGCTTACCACATGTGAAGCCTACCCCTGCAGATCAGGTTTCAGACAAAATGGCCGCGGGGCAGAATTCGGAGGATGTCTGAAACCCCGAACTCCAGCGGGGGTTGGGGAAAACAACAAATACCGATACCGCTACTCCACGGACTTCTCCTGGGATGCGGGCTGACCAGACTTCGAGGAGAATCCGGTCGCGGCGACGAGGGTTTTCCAGGACGAGCAGCGGTATGGGCGTCTGGTCCTCCCCTGAGGGGTGTCCGACATGTACCCCCACGCCTGTAGTTGGAGTCACGAAACGGTGCGGTGACAGACCGTGCGGTGATCTCGAAATCCCGCAAGACCTCACCGCACGGTCTGTCAACGCACGGTTTTGGGACCCCAGAGGCCCCTGTCGCCCGAGACGTCCTCGGAGAACGACCCGAGTCCCAAAACCGTGCGGTGACCCCGAATCCCCACCGACTCACCGCACGGTGTGGTCACCACACCGTTTGGGGGCCCCCGACTGTTGGACCCCCAGACTTCTGGGACCGGCGCTGGACCCCCCTGGGCGGCGCTCCGCCGGCGCGGCCCGTGGCCGCGCACCCGAGGGAGGGGGGGGCAGCACCGGCCCGAGAACTCCGCGCGGACCTGCGAGAACTGCTGCAGCCAACCAATGGGGGATGCGCGGCAAGGATGCGCGGGCCCTGGAAGGCCGTGTTGCCGCTTTTCGACCAGGGCCGGCCAGCGACGGTTGCCAAAGGGGGGTGGGCCGCAAGGACGCCACAGTGACCCTGGAAAGCTGCCCAGCCCCACTGTGAGGGTCGCCCGTGCAGCGGGTCCGTGCCCCGACGACCCCGCGTGGACCGTTCGACCCTGAACGATCGGCGGCCTCTCGATCGCCAGATCAGCCCACCTTGGCCGATTCTGTGCCGCCGCCGGCGCTCAACCTGGAACGCCAACGGCGGGGCCGCTGCCGCCGGCACCGCGAGGCCCAACAGTCTGCTCATTGGGGGAACCAAAAGGTACCGACACCGCCACTCCCCGGACCTCTCCTGGGGTGCGTTCTGGCCAGGATTTCGAAGCGAATCCAGCGGTGGCGACGAGGGCCTCCCCGGAGGCCCAAAAAGGGGAGAACAGGGAAAGGGTAGGGGTATGGGTACCCTTTCCTCCTCTGACTCACGCCGCTGTTCATTCCTCGGGATTGTGCTTCTGGCCCCTCTTCGCGTGCTCCGGGGGGAGCGGCCTGAGCTCCGCGTTGTGGTCCACGAAGTCCCAGAAGCGCCGCAGGCCGACGCCGCCCCGGCGGACGCCCTTGCCCGCCAGCGCCGTCTCGGCCAGCCCCCAGAAGTCCGCCTGTACGAGGCGGGAATCGAAGGGGCCCTGGGGCACACAAATAAATACACACACAAATCACCGGATTCCCCACATCTTCCCCTATTTTCTGGGTGTTTGTCTTCCCCCCACTTCCCATATGTTTCCATATTTTCCTGGGAGTCGACGGTTCATTGTGTCGGTGTGCTTTTTCCCCTCCTGAGGAATGTGCTCAAGTCCACCACCTGGGGAGCCGACGTCTGGGGACCCGAGGAGGGTGCGGCGGAGGTGGTTGCACATCGGGGCACCCTGGGCCCAAACATGTCCACATCAACAACCGCCTCCCGAGGTCCAAGGGGATCGGCCTCCCCGGCGGTGGGCACGAGGTGCTGAGCCCTTCCAGGGAGCAGCTCCCCATCCCGAGCCGCTTCTCAACGGCCCCAAGGCCAGGCCTGGCGCGGCCGAAGAGCGGTCCGTCGCGACTCTTCCGCGGGCTTGGCCAGCACCCCTTCTGGCAAATCTTGTGGGTGCCACGACAATGGACAACCTAACAGTCCTATGTTTTAGACATCTGGAAACTATTTGGCAACATGCCTCCTCTCCATGGACCGTCCTCCACAAGGCAAATCACACTGCGGTGAAGACGGCCCCGGGGCCAGACCCGGCAGGCGCAGGCCCGCGACAGGTGCGGCCATGGCGCCGTCCCGGAAACCGACAAAGAGCGATACGCTGATCGACTTGACAAGGCTCGGAGGTGGACAAACCTCCCTTTAGGTAAACCTCCCCTTAGTGAAAAGGGCCTGGGACCGAAACCGACGGACCTGGACCCGCAAAAATGACGGCCGCGACGCCCCGCGCGAACTGGAAACGGTCAATTTCTTTAATCAACGTGTCAGGGTAGGAGGTCTGTCCACCCCCGAAAGGCTCGTGGGCAGAGCACAGACAGCCGGACCCAGGACAGAAGAACATCCTTCAAGAGCATAAGACCCTCGGGTGGACCACAACACACAGAACATCCAAGGGTACCCTCCCCAGGATGCACAAGAACAGCCAACAGACAGGAGGATCACTAAGGTACCCTGCCCGAACAGAACTCGATCTCAGACCTCGGTCCGACCGTACCCGTATCCGCGGCCTCGCGGGCCGGGCCCCTGGGCCGCGAACCCGTGATCAACTACGGGCCATCTTTCGCGGATGTCCCGCGGGGAAGGTACCCATGCGACCGCGTGTCCACGGGATCGCGCCCCAGAATCCGGATCGCGAGGGCGCGGATGCCGATCTCGTGCAGGGCAGGAGTTCCCGAGCAACCTCCAACTTTCGCTGCGCGAGAGGTGGGGCCTCCCAGATGGGGGGTCCAGTAGATGGGGGTCGGAAAATCGCGCCGCATCGTCCGTGCATCGACGATGCATCAACGATGCATCGGCGACGTCGGCGACGTCGGCTTGGAGAAAACCTGCCTCCGCATCGAGCCGCATCGCCGATGCATCGGCGATGCAGCGCGACCCTCCGACCCCATCTGCTCGGACCCCGCGTGGGCATGTGGGCCGAGAGAGGTGTGTGGGCAACGCAGCCCCGCGCGGAACGTATCCATGCGACCGCGTGTCCACGTGATCGCGCGCCCGAGTCCAGACGCGTGGCTGCGAAGGGCGGGAACTGTCCCTCTCAACCTCCGCCTGTCACGTCGCGAGGATGCCAGCCAGCCACAACTCGGGGAATTGTGTTCCCTGCCTCCCTGGGACATCTCATCGTATCCACGATCTCTCGTCCGAAAGTCCCATCGAGCGCCCAAGGGTGTCTCGCCCCGCTTGCGGGCACGGCGTGCTGCACCATGCAGAAAGAGGAACCCAGGCCCATGCTTCCGAAAAAAAGCGCAACGACGATCTCTCGAGAGGCGTGTCGAAGCCGCGGGCCCCCCCGGTCAGGACCACAGCTTCCCCGATTGTGGCTGGCCTGGGATGCGAGGCACAGCCCGCCCTCGGAGCCTGGCCCCGCGCGCCTCCCGCCGCGGCCGCACCGCCCGCGCGCCGCGCGGCCAGCCCGCGCGGGCGCGCAGGCGCCGGCTGGCGAGCGCGCGCAGCACGGCCGCTGTCTGCGGGCAGCGGCGGGCCGCGGCGAGCGGGCGCGAGCTGCGCGGGCCGGCCGGCGGGGGCGAGGCAGCAGACGCTGGCGCCGGCAGCGCGCAAGGCGCGGACCCTCGCGGAGGGCCTGGCCGTGGAGGCTCTGGGCTGCGGCCGGCTGCCCCCCCTCCCAGGCAGTCCCGACTGGCCGCAGTGGGCCCCCCGAGTAGCCTCCTCCTCCTCCTCCTCCTCCTCCTCCTCCTCCTCCCTCCTCCTCCTCCTCCTCCTCCTCCTCCTCGGCGCCGCATGCGGCGACAACCCCTGGGGCGCTGCGCACCCCAGCGCCCGGGTCCTGACGCCGCCCGGGCCCCATTCCTGGCCCAGGCCTCGCTCATCGGTCCTGCCCAGTGGGAGTGCCGCGGAAGGCGGGGGTGCAAGGGCCGCGGCGGTCTTCCCACGGCGTGACACCCTGTTGCGTCGTCGCGTCCAAAATGGCCCGGCAGCGGCGACAAGAGGAGGATCGCTGCGCGCCGTGCGACAGGAGAGTGGCCTGCGTGCTCAGGGCTTGGCCCCCCCGCGCCCTCCGAGGGCTGCGAACCGACAGAAGAGACGTGCGCACGAGCTTTCGGAGACCCGCGCGGATTTCGTGGAGCGTTAGGAGGCAGCTACTGGGAGGTTTTCGTCGGAAAGACTAAAGAGGATTAAGCCCCAGTTGGGGGCTATTACGACGGAGTGGGCCTCGGATTAAGCGGCATTAAGCGGGATTCAGCCGGATTCAGCCGGCCTTCGGACCAGTGCAAAATCAGAATTTGACCTCCCAGGAGTTGCGTCCCAAGGAGCGGTCCTGGGCCCCCCCCCCCTGGCGGCGCCGGAGGCTCCGCCAGGGGGGTCCCGCCGCGACGCAAGAAATCCGCGCGGAGCTGAGAAAATCTGCGCGCAGAGTCATCGCGCTACCATGGGCAAAACGCTGAGCAAGGAACGGCAGAATGTTTCTGGCCATGGCGAGAATCGGCACTGAAGGGGTCAGGGTCCCCACACCTATAGATCGAAGAAGCGGCCCAGAAACCAGAGCGAGATCGTTTACTTTGTTCTGGCGAGTAACGGTCGTCACCCAGGGAGCTCTGGGCCCCGGGTAACGGTAACGCTCGGGCGGAGTGGGGCTCGTCGGGGCGGGGGGGCGCGCTTCGATCGCCATGGTGGAATGCGCCCGAGCAGCACTCTACGCCGGCGAGCCTGAGAGCACAGGCAGGGCACATGCGAGCACCGCAATGACCTACGAGCGACCAGTGTGCACATTCGACAGCCATGCCACAGCGCGGGCACCACGGTATTCGTCGTCGTCGGCATCATTGGAGACGTCATCGCAGCCGTCCTCATCGAAATAGATCTTCTGCGCTATCGGCGTCGCCGTCAGAATCCAGGGCGTCGTCGTTTGAATCGCCACCGTCGTCGCCGTCGTCGTCGCGGTCGACAGCGTCGGAGTCGCCGTCAAAGTCGTCATCGTCGGAATCGGTTGCATGGTCGTCGAGTTCGTCGTCATCAGAATCGTCGTTGACGTCGTCAACGTCGGAGTCACCGTCGTCGTCGTCGTCGTCGAAATCGCTGTCATCGGAATCGTCGTTATCGTGCTCCTCCTCCTCCTCCTCAACATGTTCCTCCTCCTCAACAGCGTCCTCCTCCTCCTCCTCCTCCTCCAACTTCTCCTCCTCCTCTTCCTCCTCCTCCCTCGTCTCCTCGTCCCCCTCCTCCTTCTCCTCGTCCTCCGCCTCCTCTTACTCCTCCTGTGCTCCTCCTCTTCCTCCTCCTCCTCCTCCTCCTCATCCTCCTCTTCCTCCTCCTCCTCCTCCTACTCATCCTCCTCCTCATCCTATTATTCCTCGTCATCCTCCTGATCGAACCCCTCCTCCTCTTCCAACTCCTCCTCCTCCGTTTCACAATAAACCAATCGACTGGCGGTGGTGAGCAGGGCAACTGAAGACGACGAGAAAGACGAGGACGACGAGGCCGACGACGACGACGAAGACGACGACCGAAGACGAAGACGACGACGACGACGATAACGACGACGACGACGATGACGACGACGACGATAACGACGACGACGACGACGACGACGACTGACGACGACGATTATGGGCGACGACGAAGACGACGACGACGACGACGACGACGACGACGACGACGACGACAAGCGACGACGGCGACGACGACGATCACGATGACGACGCCGTCGCCGCCGCCGCCGACGACGACGACGGCGGGGACGACGAACGACGTTGACGACAATGGCAGTGGCTGCCGCAGCGGCGGCACGATGGAAACCGCCACCGCGCTTGAAGCGGCTTGTGCGTGTCGGACCCTGACCTCAACCATGCTGTTCCTTACCTCCCTCGTCCTTCTTCGTCGTCGCCGTCCTCCTCCTCCTCCTCCTCCTCCTCCTCCTCCTCCTCTTCTTGCCCTTCCCTCTCTTGCGAACATTTCACTCATATGCGAACGCCGCAACGTGCCCGCGAACACCACAACGCTTGGGAGCGCCACGCGCACTTGCACCAGCACGCCGGACCCTGCCAGAATCACCGAAGAGCGAGCAGCGCAACACCTGCTCGGACACCACCAACAAAACTGCTCGTGCCACGGTAGCACGTGAGAGCCGCAGCACAACCGTGAGCAACACAGCTCGCATCTCGGCACCTGGATGTCGAGGGAGGGTACAGACCCCCCCCCCCCCGGGCACGATCGTTACTGCTACCCGGGGAGGGGGGGGGGAGGGGGGTAGCGAGCCTTACCCGCCAGAGGGAGAAACACGGTCTCGGCCCCGACCTGAGCCCCAGGCGATCCTTCTCTCGGCGTCTTGACCGAGAGCCGATCTTCCTGCCTCGTCGGACCGAGGGCCACTCCTGCGAAGGGCCACTCTCGCGTGCAGCCGCCGGGCTGAACCTGAACGGCGTTCTTCGTTTTTTCGTGTTGTTCTCGTTTTACCTGGATGTTGCCTCGAAGCCGCCTTTCCCGCAAAACAACATCGACGCGAAAATGGCCCACGAAATCGCAAAAAACAACAACAAACAAAAAAAAAAAAAACGTTTAGGTCCAGCCCTGTGCAGCCGATGGCGGCGGCCGCGAGGCGCCGGCCGCCAGGCCGGCGCGGCGAGGTCGGCACAGCACGGGCCGCGGGCCGGGCGCCCCGCGCCGCCGCCTCCCGCAGGCCCGGGGGCCTCTGCCGCGCCCGTGCGCGCTCGGGTGGCTCCCGCATCGCTGCGGCGCTACGGGGTGCTCGATCGCGCCTGGGCCAAGATGGGGAACGGGGTCTGACACCAGGGCTGAAGCTAAACAGTGTTCTTCGTTCTCGTTCTGTGTTCGCTCTCCCTCGTTTTTTGTCTTCCATCCGCCCACGAGAGCGGCCCACGAAATCGCCAACACACCGTTTCGGTCCACCCCCGTCTCACACTGGGGGGGCAGAGCAGCATCCACGACACGCCGCCGTGAGGAGACCCAAAGAGTTGCAGAGGCACGCAATGAATGCTCTCTGCTGGCCAGGGAGAGGAGGAGCAGCACGCGGAGGCGCAGCCCAACGGCGGCGTGTCAGTGTGATGATCTCTCGGCGCCCCTCCCGAGAAACGCGGAGGAGGAGGAGGAGGAGGAGGAGGAGGAGGAGGAATAGGAGGAGGAGGAGGAATAGGAGGAGGAGGAGGAGGAGGAGGAGGAGGAGGAGGAGGAGGGCTGGCTCAAGGGGGAGACAATGGCCTGGAATCGAGGCCACATTGCGGGTGGATCGCAGCCCCAGCGTCTCTGGGCAGGCCGGGGCACCCCGGCCCCGATGGGCGAGCCATGGCCGATTGGGAGTCGATGCAGCCCGTCTCCCCTCGGGAATGGACAGAACCCCCTTTAGCAAAACGTGGTTTGGTGAGAACGACCTCGGGCCCTAACCTGGCAGGGGCAAGCCTGAAAAATGACGGCCGCGGCGCCCTCTGGAGAACCAAAAACGGACCATTCACTGATCGACGAGTCGAAGTGGGGGTTCTGTCCGCCCCCGAAGTCTCCCCCCCATTATAACCAGTGTCGTCGTGAGTTGTTCGTATCGAGAACTGCTGAAGTCTCGGACAACTCCCAGAGCACTGGCTTTGAATTCCGAGTTGTCTCTTGACGGTCCCCGGTCTCAGCAAGGGCCCCTACGAGGCCGAAGATTGCACGCCGACTGCAAACAGCCGTCGTGCCTTCGTTCCCGACGCGAGGGGGTCTGGGCCTGTAGGCGCCCGGGACACTCGCAACAGGAGGGGAGCCGATGCAATCGGGGGGCCGCTGGCCCCGAGACGCCTCGGACCAGACGGCGGCGACGGCGACGACCACGGCCGCGATGGTGACGCTGGCACGTGGGAACCCCCAAGGAGAACGAGAAGGAGGAGAAGGAGGAGAAAGAGGAGGAAGAGGACGAGCAAAAGCCGCAACAGCTGGAAGTGGAGGGGGAGGAGGGGGAGTAGGAAAGGATGAGGAGAAGGACGAGGATGAGGAGAAGAGGAGGAGGAGGAGGAGGAGGAGGAGGAGCCCAAATCTCCGAAAAGGGCACTTGTTGAATCCGGGCGTTTGTTTCCTTGATTTCGGCGTCACGACGCCCGAGAGGTCGAGCCGCGGGACCAACGGAAATGGATCCAGGACGAGACATCACCCCATGGGGGAGCGTTCGGGCACGCTCTGGCCGCAAATCGACGAACACACGTCGTCGAATGTCTGGGTTGGACTGTGGGAGCCCTCGGATCGAGGCGTCGCAAGGGCAATACGTTTCCGGCCTCTGGAAGCCGCTTCCTGGCCCCAGGACCGCCAGAAACGACACAGGATGCCAACGCAGTCTCCGATGAAGAGGTCAAGATCCTCGGGGCACACGTCACCCCCAACAAAACGTCACGAGACAGGGAAAGGGTCCTGGACCTGGACTTTCCTTGGGGCTAATGTTTTACCCGTCGTTGTTTGACAGTCGAAGCTCAGCTCTGGAGGGACCACCCCGTTCCTCTGGTGCCCCTTGGCTCCTATACGAGCGATGGCACGACGGCAGCGACGAAAATGATAACGACGATAACGACGACGGGCTGAGCGCTGCACATAATGCAGGGCCGAGAAACCGCCTCCTGAGGCCAAACAAAACGAAGGACCGACCGTCAAAAGAACACCGTGTGAACCCTACCGCTGCATGTCAGATTTCTGGAACGACGGCTGGGGCTCAGAATTCGAAGGGTGTCTACAGCCAAATGAACCCAGCAGGGGTGTCCGATACTCCAGCGCCGACTGAACCCGCAACGGCCAGGCCGCAAGGCTCCAGGTGAACCGTGGGTGTCCCGCATCGCCCGCCCCGCATACTGCGGCGCCTGGGCGCAAAACCTCCGAGTGACTCAACGACAAGCGAGGGGGGGGGGGAAATAAGCAGGAGCAAGCCTGCTCAGAAGACGCCGGAGCTTCTCAGAGGGCCTCCGGCTCTCGGAGAGGTGCTTGAAACATTATCAGAAGGCCGATGGACTTCCGAGCCTTCTGGGGAGGCCCGCCCCGTTTTACTTCCCTCCCTCTCTCGCCGCCGAAGTGGCCCCTCTGAGGTCCCCTAAACTCCACGGAGGAAGAAACACAGAACGAGAAAAGGAATTCGCCGGCCCAACGGGCCAGGGCGTGCTAAGATCTCCGGTAACTGGTTAACAGTATTAACAGTATTTCTAGTTCGCGCGCGGAGGGCGGCCCCTGGGGGTCCCCCCGCGAAAAGTACCCCGACCAACGCCCGGTCGCCGCCCGGTCGCCGCCCGACCGCCGCCCGACCGCCGCCCGACCAAGTCTACTCAGAGATGGTTTTCCTTCTGGGTGCGGCCTCTCAGGCTCCCCAGAGCGCGCTCAGAGTGCCCCAAGAGGCCCCCAAGACTGCCCAAGAGGCCCCCGAGACGCCCAAAGAGCGCTCGAAGACGCCGAAGATGACCCCAAGACGGCCCAAAAGGCCCCCAAGACAGCCCAAGAGGCCTCCAAGACGCCCCAAGAGCCTTCCAAGAGGCCTCCGAAGAGAGCCCCAAGAGGCCAAAATCGTTGATTTTCATTGGTTTTTTCGATGTTTTTTGTGTTCTGGCTTTTTCGGCTTCCGGACGCTCCAAGACGGCCCAAGAGGCCCCCAAGACCGCTCCAAGACGGCCCACGAAGCTCCCAAGACGGCGCCGAAACGACCCAAGAGAGCCCTCAAGACGGCCCAAGTGCCGCCCAAGACGGACCAAGAGGCCCCAAGACGGGCCCAAGAGGGACTCAGGAGGGATACCGAGAACTCAAAAATGGAGCCCTCCGTCCCAGAAGGCGCCCAGGAGGTCCCAAAGAGGCCCCAAGAGGCCTCCAAGAGGCCCCAAGATGTCGCCAAGAGGCCCCAGGAGACTCCCAGGAGGCCCAAAAGAAGCCCCAGAAGGCTTCAAACATGTCTCCCAGGCGCCCCCGAACGGCCTCTCAACAGACCCCAAGAGGCCCCCCAAAGAAGCATCTTGACGACGACTCTATTTCGCCCCATCGAGAGACGACCCCCAGGGAACTGCTTCACCATCAAAACTCCCCACGCAACGCGTCCGAACGACACCCGCCCCCAATAGCGCAACATGGGCAACGAACACACAGACAAAAACCAGCGATGCCATATCACGGGCCGGCGGAATGAGCGAAGCGATTCAATAACTAACAGACAGCCCCAGTTGGGAGGCTTCTCGGCGTCACGCCATCAAGGCGTCATGACGCCATGCCGTCCACCGACACCTGGAATAGAGACACACAAACATGTGTACGTAAACACCTGGCGGGGACAGCCATCATACATGAAAACGAATCGGGAGCATACGCCAAGACAATACACCAACGATGTATACCAACAGCATGCATCAAGCACACACGTGAACAGAGGTAAGATCCAAAATGGACAATTACCCATTACCAGGATCATGCACGGACACCAAGAACAGGCACAATGGCGAGGCAACAGCAACACGCGTCAAGACCACGCACGTATAGCACACAGCCAACACAAAGACCAATAATATGCATCACGCTTTAGACCAAAAAACAGACTACCACAACAGCAACGACAATAACAACAACAACAACAACAACAACAACAACAATTACTAGCACGTGGGGACACACCGTTCTCACCAGTGCCAGGGTTTTCATAGGAGGCGGGCAATACCCCCACTTTGTGGGGGGGCCGGTTCAAGCTCTACCAAATTTCCAAACGACTCTTCGCCACCACCCACACCCAGCTTCCCGCCCTATGACGTTCGGACACTTCACTTCGTGGCATGCGGACGACCGTGGCTACTATTCAGGGCCCCGCGGCCGACGACGACGGCGTGCGCGCGCGAAGAAAAAACGAATGTGTCCCGCATGGTATTATTTGACAGGGATGATGGCCCTGGCAGGTGCGCAACCGTTGTTGCAGAAGTTCGAAAAAGTTGCTCGCAAAAGCCCGTTTGACAGAAATGTTTAAAAAGTGTTGGGTTTCCTACGAATCCGCAAGAGCGCGCGGGATGAAATTTTGGCATTTTTTTTTGAAAAACCATTGGTTTTTGATGTTTTTATGTTAAAATCGCTACGAAAACTAAGGTTTTGGAAGGATTTCGTCTTGCGCGCGCGAATGTCCACTTTACCTTATTTGTTGCAAGGGATTCTTGAAGTTTGGTTATGTTAGAACAAGAAATGTCCACTTTAGCTTATTTTTGCAAGGGAAAACCGATCGTAACAACACAACCGGATCTGGATCACATCGTTTTACCTGAGACTTCCTCACGAAAATGATGAAAATGAGGCTGCGGCCTAGGCGCGGCGGGGGGGTCGCGCACCAGGGGCCCCAACAATAATTATTCTTTAGAAGTAATAATCTTCAACCACAACAACAACAACATCAACAACAACAACAACAACAGCAGCAGCAGCAGCAACAACAACAACAACAACAACAACAACAACGACAACGACAACGACAACGACAACGACAACGACAACGACAACAACAGCAGCAGCAGCAACAACGACAACACCAACCACAACGCCACCACCAACAACAACAACGACAACAACATCAATGACAACCACAAACACCAAGACAACCATACTATTAACAACAACAACAACAAACCCAACAAACCGTCACAACGAACGTCTAACATTACGCAAATCAACCACGGGCGCCCGGAACACGCATCAATACCGTACACCACGATTTTACAACACACAGCAAGCATCAAGAACCGCCACCTAGAACATACACACATTCCACATGTCCATAACGGGCGCCCAAATCGCGCACCAAGACGATGTCATCAAGCAAACGGCAAGATCATACACCAAAACTTGAGCAACGATCAAACGCAAAGAATGGACACCAACAACAGACACCAATAACAAAAACGCAATATTCTATCACAAAATAGCTTGGTGCCATCTACTGGCGCGGTGTCCACACCGGCATAAAGCGAAACGGACATGGCACAGCCAGGGCCAGTGCGGAACGGGCGGCGGCGGCGCGTGACGCCACCCACGCCACAAACGCCTCCCCGCTCGGGCCCTGGCGACACCGCGACAGGTCGACAACACCGGGTAACTCACAAGGCGGCGAGGGCGGAAGCAAGAGATACAGAGGCGGGCACGCGAGGCGCTCCTGAATAATATACCCACATCCAGGCCCATGGCCGCACGAGCGACGCACCTGCGATCGCGCACGGCGGCGGGGACGCGCGTCGCCGCGCCCCCCCCCCCGCGCGCGCCCCGTCTGATCCGCCCGCTCGGCATGCCCGCCGGCGACGCCCGCGCGCGCGTCGCCCAGCGCTCCGCGGGCGCGCGCCGCGCGAATGGGCCCCCGCGGCATTTTGTCATCGCCCGCGGTCTACGACTGCGAATGCGCCATAAAATAACCCAACGCGCCATAAATAGCCCAGCGCTCCGCGGCGCCCGCGCCGGCATCAGGCGAAACAGACGCGGCGCAGCCGGGGCCGGCGCCGAGCGGGCGACGCGACCCGCCCCGGGAACGCCGCCCACTGCTTCGCGGCGCCGTCGCGACGCCCGCGCCAGCGCCCCCCGCGCCGGTCGCCGGGAGGGCGCCGCAGCGGCGCCCGGCCAGCGGCGCAAGTCACGAGGGCCTGTCTGGAAAGCGCGCGACAGCGCGCCTCGCGTGCAGCGCGACGCACTGAAGGGTCGTTTTCAGCCGCGTCGCCGCCGAGCGACTCCGCGCCATGCGCCTCGTTTCCCGCGCCGCGGTAAAAAACGCTGAAGAGAGGGTGCCGACCCCCCGTCGCCGGCCCGCAGAATCTCGGCCGCGGCCAGGCGGACCCCGCGCGCCGCGAGGTCTGGCGCGTGTCCTCGCCGGAAATCGCGCGCCCAGCACCGCTGCGAAGTTGGCGAGCCGGGTCTCGCGAGCGCCGCCCAAGTGCTGCCTGCGCATGGGGCGGGCGGAACTGCGCGAACGGGAACGCATTCGCTGGGGAACTCGCCGAAACGGCCCCAGCACGCGAAGCGGGCAAGCCCCGCGGGGCCCCCTGCGCCAACGCGGCCGGGACAGCGCGCCGAGGCCTTGCCAATGCTCTCGCCGAGCCAGCCTCGAAGATATCTCATAGAAGGGGGGGGGCGATGCATTCGCGGCAATCTACTTCCGCCCAGCCCCCTGACGAACCGACCACTATCAGCGGCGTTTCCGGCGGGGGCCAAGGCGGCTACGCATGCGCGCGCAGGGACAGCTTGCGTAGCTGCCGCCCGCGCCATGCCTCGCCCAACGCCCTCGTGAAACGCGCTAGAAAATTTTCGCGGATGAGCATTCTCGGCCGCGGCTGCCATCCCACCCGGCCGCAATCGCCTGCTTGGCCCGCTTTCTCGCGGGGCGGTCAAACGCGTCAACGGGCACTCGCGCCAATGCACGAGCGACAAGTTGCATGCGTCGTCCCGCATGGGAAACGCGCGCCCCGCGTCGCGAGCCCGCCAACGGTCGGTGGCGCCACCGCATCGGGCTCCACATGGAGCACAAACATCACAAAACATGGGCGCAACACCTTACGCCGCCGTTCACACTGGACCACGACCTTGGACGACTGCCGTGGATCGCGACCACTCGCGCGGCGCCCGTCCACCCGCTGGCGATCCATTTGGCGGCCGCAAACGCAACGAGCGGAGGTGCTTCGTTGCGGATATCACGCAGCTGCGCAATAGTGAGTCTCACGGCCATGGCCCCTCGCGCGTCAGGGGACAGCGCGTCGGACCTTGCCGCGCGCGCCGCGGTTTAGGTGGGGGCAGGCGGCCGCGCCACCCAGCGCGGGCAACGACGCCTCCGCCTGCGCCGGCGTCGCGCCGCCCCGCTGGCGAACCAAGCTTCAGTCCGCGGCGCGCCGCGCGCGCGAGCCCGCGCCAGCCGCGGCCCACGGCCACGGCCACTCCCAGGACCACTCAACACGCTGGAAACCATCAGCTCGCAGCCGCACCTCGGCGCCCACCGGCCGGGTGGGCGCGTCAACCAGATGCTGTCTAGATTGCACGCGCCAGAAACTGGCGGCGCAATCCGCCGCCGTCAGCCAAATCCCCGCCACCTCATGTCGCGGCAACGGGCCACGTCGCGCGCCCCCCGCCCCCGCGCGGACATCGCGCACGAGCTCGCTTCAATCGTTTCGCGCGAGGACCCCCTGCGCAGGATCCCCATCGCGGAGCTGCCATCGATGAGCACGGCGACTTCCTCACCCGGGAAGGTCCTGCCCACGTGGCGCACACCCGCAGCAAAAGCCCGGACGCAGCGCCCTTAGTCTTCATGGGTCGCAGCCAGCGCTCGACGGCGGCGGACGCCATGACTGAAGCGAACGTCTTCCCAGCTGGGGGCGACATTGCCCACGCCAGGCACCCCTGTCGCGTCCGCATGCAGCAACACTCTCTGACGGCCACACCAGACACACGGGCACACCCGCGCCCACCAGAGCAACGCCAAGCGCGAGCGCCTGGTCACGCGGCATGAGGCTGGGCTGGCATGGAAGAGTAACGGCGCCAGGTACGGCCTCGCAGAATAACCGAACACTCACCCGACCCTTGGTGGCCAGTCATGTGTTGGGCCGCCGCCGGGAACATGTGGCCAGCGCGCAAAACCTCCTCATTCTGGGCAGTCCACATCCGCGCGATGTCTTCCAGCATACTCAGGAGCAAGCGCTGGTCATCGTCGCATCGCCAAGCGAGCACCGAGGATCTTTTTGCTCCCCAGCGCAATTTTCGAGGGGAGGAGGGGGAGCGGACCAAGCAGCACGATGCGGAGCGCAGCGATGCGATCGTGGCGCCACTGAACTACGTCAAATGTTAATGCCCGGCCCTTTACAGGAGTGTCCGGCGAGAGATGGCTTCAGAAAAAGCTTTCTCGTTCTCTCTCTCTCTCTCTGCGGCGCCAGGCTTAAAGCAGAGATAAAAGACTGCGGCAGAGTGAAACAGGAGCGGAGGGAAGCAATGAGGCGGAGGACAAGGAGGAGGAGCAGAGAGGCGGGGGCCGCGAGGAAAAAACACTGGAACGAAACTGTGAAGGCTTCAAGGCGAAATCGAAAGTACCTCAATGAATGAAGTAGTGCGCCCAGGAGCTCAAGGAACTCAGATATCTGATTAGTCAGTGAACGAGCCTCCGCCATGACCCACGTCGCGGCAGAAGTCACAGCTAGGGAGGGCGACACGCTGCAAGCGGGCGGAGACTCCGCGGCGGCGGCGGTAGAACGACAGCAATGCTCCGCCAATCCTAGCACTCCGCAGGTGGCTCAGGAGAAGCCGACAGCAACACAGAGGCAGCAGGAGACAATCCCCTGGACTGGTACTGAATTGACCTAGGAAGGCAAGGCCCGCCCTAGGTCTGTCCCCCGACCCCTGGCCGGAGCGCCAAGCGCCCCACGCGTTCCGCGCCCCAGGGCAGGGCCGCATAACCGAGGATCTTGACCTCTGATGCGTTGGCGCACTCTTTATCGCAATCCACGGTCCACTCGAGCAGTCCTTCTACCACGCGGCGGTTTACAGATGCCTCGCCATCTGGTTCAACGAACAAGCCAGCCCACTGGGGGGCACTCGTGGCACGCGGAGGAGGTGTCGTCGACGCGCCTCCCTCTGCCCACTCCGAACCCAGGAGGTCCAGGGATTGCTAAAGTAGGCGCCAGATGCAACATGCACGTGCCACGTCTGTAAACTGCAAGTGATGCTTACAATAGGACGCGCTGTTTGTTTTAGATCGTGAGTTGTGTAATTAGACGCTGCTGCCTACACAAGAACAGGTAGATATATAGGCGCATCTTGCGACATGGCAAGGTCGCACGAAAAAGTCGGGTCCTGCATTCCAGGCATCGTGCTTTTATAGCGATTACACTGCGCATGCACGGCGCCGCATTTCTGTTGGATTCGCACTGCATTGCGCGCGCGTTGTTCGCGGTGAAAGAAGATCCAACATACATAAGCACATACTTATTTATATATACTAGAAACCACGCGCACTTCGCGCGCGCTTAGGTTCTAGCGCAGGCCAGGGAAGCGTTAGAGTACAGTGGGATCCTCCTCCTCCCCCTTTTCGGGGATGACGGACGATAGAGGGGAAGGGACAGGAATGATGAGTCAGGGTGAAGGCGTCAGCCAAACCTTGCGAGCCCGGAGTGTTAAGGCGTGTGAGACATTTGGGTGTCCCACTCCCCTCCCAGGGGTCCAACATCGGACTAGAGAGGGGCAGGGCTCGGGGGGCCAGGAGGGGGTAAACGAGCTGCTCAACGCACCCCCTAGGTTTCCAGAGCCTGCAAAGAGCCTCAAAATGGCCCAAGAGAGCCCAAACAGAGCGCCACCACAGCCGAGAGAGCATCGGATCGATCGTGAGATTGATAGTGAGCTCGGAACTGAGATCGATCGGGAGATCGATTGAATTAGGTCAGTAATGAGATCGATCGTGAGGTCGATTGTGATTGATAGTGATATCGATGGTTGGATCGACAGTGAGCTCGATCGTGAAATCGACCGTGGGATCGATAGAATTACTTCAACAGTGAAATCGATAGTGAGATCGATTGTGATCGGTTCTGATATCGCCAGAGAGTTCGTTAGCGAGATCGGTAGAGGCGTTGGTTCCTTCCCCCCCACAACCTCCTTAATACCCGAAGGGTGGAAGTTTATCGGGTCTGGTGCGGCTGCAACTGCATCCCGGATGAGGGCTGTCGTTGTCCAGGTTGGGGATTGCGGCTGCATAAACCGCTCTGGACAGACAATTCCCGACTGAACCAATAAGGCATCTCGCTACACGATGATCGTGTCGCGCTGTCCGCCCTCAGTCGCAGCAGTGTCCAGAGAAGCACGGGGCACGCAGAAAGAATCGACGGTCTGACACTTAGGTCGGACGGCGGAAAGAGCGACTCCACACGCGAGGCTTATCAGGAGTCTCGCGAGCCATCATAAGGGGAACGGAAGACGCAGGAAAGGGAAGACGGGAGGCGGGATGGAGCAGAAAGGAGGAAGAAGAGAGGAGAGAGGATAATTTGGGAAAGACGAGAGGCGAGGGAGTAAGGAGGGACGAAGAAGCTAGCATACCTCATGTGGCTTTCATGGGCTCACGGAGCCATCTCTGACTACAGACAATACAAGACAGACATCCGTATGACTCTGGAGCGACCCTTCTGAGGAACCTCGTATGACTCTCCAGCGACCCTCAGGGCGTCATCTCGGCGACCGCCCTGGGGCTCTCATGGGCTCCTGGAGCCATCTCTGACTACAAAATAAAGCAGAACTCCTTCTGAAACTGAGACGACCCTTCTGGGAAACCCCTCATGACTCTCAAGCGACCCTTCGGGCGGCATCTTGGAAACCACTATAGACCTCTTGGACTCTCGTTGTGCAATATACGACCCCTACTGCTACATTTTGGAACACTTCCGGGCCATCCAAGGGCCTCCAGGGGCAGTGGCTGGATCCGCCGGGTGCCCTACGTCTTGAGGTCTCGCGGGTCATCTAGAAGTTGAAGGCTCGAAAAACAGTTCGCGTTCCCCCTCTTGAACATCTCTTGGATCCCTTTTCGGGCTCTCTTGGGCCATCTGAGGGGCCTCCTGGCTCGTCATGGGACCCTCTTGGGCCGTCTTGGTGCCGTCTTGGGCAGTCTCTGGGCGATCTTGGGAGCCTCTTGGTTCGTCGCGGACGCTGTTCAGACCAAAAAAGCGAATATGTTAAATATGCAGATTTGCCCGAATAATTGGGGACGGCATACCTCTCTTGGGAACCTCTTTGGGGCCTTCTTGGGACCCTCTTGGGGCGCCTTTTGGGCCTCTTAGGCGGTCTGGAATACTTCCATTTGGGGCCCTCATGGGGCCCTTTTGGGCCGTCTTGGGCGCCTCTTGGGCCGTGTTGAGCCCCTCCTGAGCCGTCCTGCGGACCTCTTGGGGGCCTCTTGGGCTGTCTTGGGGCGATTTGGGGGGCATCTTTGGCCGTCTTGGACTCTCTCAGGACCCCAAAGGGAATATGCTGAACAGGTACATTGTCCTGTAGAAGTGGGGCAAATTTGGACCTTCTGCGGCCCTCTCGAGGAACATCTTGGACCTTATTGGTGCGTATTGAATCTCGGGCCTTCTTCGATGGTGACGACGACGAGGACGACGACGCAGACGACAGAACGTCGACGACGACGACGACGACGACGACGACGACGACGACGACGACGACGACTACGACGAAGGAAAGGAGAAGGAAGTGCATGGCAATATTTTGGAAGCTTGTGACGTGTTGGGAGCCTCTCGGGGCAAACTGCGCTTCCTAAGCTCCGCTTCGGCCTTCCTGGGGCCGTCGAAAAAACGTCGCGGGACATCTTTATCTTTGAACCGTACTGGGCCTCTCTTGGGGCTTTCGGGGGCGTTCGACATCAGTGTGGTCAAATGGACTCGGCCATCTTGAGCTTCCCTTGGTGCCCATGGGCGAGCCCAAGATCACGGCCCGGGTACGCATGCGTCCTAGTGACCCCAGGGGCGCCCTGGTGGCCCCCAAAGTGGCCCCGTGGGCGCACAAATGGCACACAAACTGGTACGACAATATACCAGATCCGTCCATCACACCCCGAGAGCGCCGATGATGCCTTGTGAACGGCCTCCGAAGGCTTCTAGCCTGCGCCAGGCTGGCCCCGGGAAGGCTTCAGTGGGCTCCCGAGGACCCTAACGAGTGTCCCGAGAAGTAACAATATGTGGTTTCCTATGGAATTTCATTGTCATGCGGTCGTCGGGGAGTGATTTTCCGGCGACTCGGGCGCAACTCGGTGCCCTGTTGGGCTGTCCTGGAAGTGTCTTGGGGTGGCTTTGGGGCGTCTTGAATGCTCTGAGCGCGCCTGGGGGGAATTCCTGAAACGGTCTTGAAGCGGGTGGTGGTGCTTCTGGGGCTGGGTTGGAGGTTAGAACGTCGACAAGCCAAAGAGGCGGAAGACCTCAAAAACATCAAAACCCGCTGGGAGGCTTGTCTGGCGCCCCAGAGGCGCCCCGAGAGCCTGGAGTCGCCTCTTGGGCACCTCTGGGGCCCCTGAGCCCCCCATGCGCATGCGCCGTCGAGCCCCCAGCCCCGGGCCCCCTCGGCATCGTGGACAGGAGTGTGGCAGACGACGGGTGCAGCGGCGGCGACGACAACGGCGCCGCAACTACGAGGACGACGACGACGACGACGACGACAACTACGACGACATCTGCGACGACTGTCACGACTACCACGAAATCCCGAGGGAAGCAATGAGCCCCACGGCCACGACGGCGTCCCTCCGCCCATCGCAGCGCACCCATCACACGGATTGTGCGCCAGAAGGACTCGGTTTCACGTGCCCCATTGTGGGAGGATTCACATAACATCACCTGCACCTAGGGCGACTGGGTTTCTCACGCGGATCGTGCATGCCGCCCTCCCGCCCATGGTGGTACACCCCTGACCTCGACCGTGAGTTCGGGATGTCCTGCAGCATGTTTCTGTGGGGCCTCTGGAAGCCCTGAGATGGATCTTGCAGGAGCTAGACGCGAGACCTCCCATAAGCTTATGGGGGCCTACTGGGACGCCTCCTGGGAGCCTTTTGGAAGCATCGTGGGAGTCTCTGAGACCTCTTCGGGCCTTCCTTGGGAATCCTTTGGGGCCTTTTTTTGGCCCGTCTGTGGGCCCAGTTCGGCCGTCCCGGGTCCCTCTTGGCCCGTCATGGTGGGCTGAGGCAGTCTTGGGGCCCTCGTAGAGCCCTCTCGGGCCTCTCCTTGAATTCTCTTGGGCAGTCTTGGGATGCTCTTGGGCAATCTTCAGGTTCTCCAGGGCCGTCTTGGGGCTCTTTTGGGGCCTCTCCGGCGGTCTTCGGGCGATCTTCGGGGCGCTTTCGGAGCGTCTTCGGCCATCTTGGGGCGTTTTGGCGTTCTGAGCTCGAGATCGGCGAGAAAACGGAACACATGGACAAAACTACGGAAAATCAGGGATTGGGCCTCGTCGGGCTCTCTCGGGAAGCCTCTCGGAACTTTCTGGGGGCCTCTTAGAGGCCTCTTGGGCAGTGTACTTGAGCGTTGGACCCATCTGGAGCCACGTTGGGGTCGTCTGGACCGTCTTGGAGCGCTTGGGGGGCCTCCCGTTCTCGCCCTGTGGGCCAGCGTGGGCCCGTCTGGGCTCTCTTGGGGGCCGTCCGGGGCTCCTCTTCAAGGGCTCCCAGCTTCGCGTTTCGCGCTGCGCGAAGCGCGAAGTGCGAATAACTTCGCGCTCTCGCGCCGCCTCCCAGGGGAGAAGAGGAGGAAGAGGAGGAATCGGAGCCGAACCGCGAAGCGCGAAGCGCGAATAACTTCGCGCCCTCGAGGGCGCCCTTGCCTCTTGGGCAATTTTCGAACTTCCTGGGGCCGTCTTGGGGCTCTTTCGGGGGCCTCTTCGGCAGTGTTGGGGCGGTCTTGGGGGCGTCGTCGGCCGGAGAGTTGGAAGCTCGAGGACGCGAGAAACCGAAAACGTAGAAACAAACAATGAAAATCAAAGATTTGGACCTCTTCGGGCTCTCTCGGGACGCCTCTGGGAGCTCGTTTGAAGCCTCTTGGAGGTCTCGTGGGCTGTGTATTTGCCATCTCGAGCTCATATTGGGCCACGTTGGGGCTCTGGGCTGTCTTGGAGGGGTTTGTCGAAGTCCCCCGGGGGCTTCTGGGAGCGTCTTGGAGCTCTCTTGGGCAGGCTGGTCGCTCCAGGGCTGCTCCGGGGTGGGAGCGGTCTCGGAGGCCCTGGTCCTCACATGCGCTGTCGGGGCCCGGCCCCGGGCCTCTTGGGGCCTCTTGGGGGCTTCGTGGGGGCATCTTGGGGCCTCTTGGGGGCATCTTGGGGCGGAGAGCCTGGTTTCAGTTCGTGTTCCATCTCTTGGGCCCCTCTTGGGGCCTTCTTGGGACCCTCTTGCGCCGTTTTGGGCGGCTCTTGGGCCGTCTCGGGGCTCTCTTGGAAAGTCTTTTCGGTTCCTTGGGGGCCTCTTGGGGCCTCTTGGGGGCCTCTTAGGGCCTCTTGGGGGCGGAGAGCTTGATTTTTCAGTTCGCGTTCCCTCGCTTGGGCCCCCCTTGGGGCCTTCTTGGAACCCTCTTGCGCCGTATTGGGCGGCTTTAGGACCGTCTTGGGGCTCTCTTGGGCCGTCTTGGGGCCCTCTTGGGTGCCTCTTGGGACGTCTTGAAGCGGTTTTGGGAGCCTCTTGGGCGGTGCATTAGCGCCATAAACACGAAACAGCGAGAATGCAAAAACATTGAAAAACAAAAGAGAACCAACGATTGTGCCATCTCGGGGCGCTCTTGGGCGGCATATTGAAGGCCTCTTGGGGCGTCTTGGGGGCCTCTCGGCCAGTTTAAAACGCATCGTGCGTCGCCAGACACCCCTGGACGGCGTCTTGGGGGTGTCTCGAGACCGTCTGGGGACGCCGGGATTGCTGTCTGAGCGCTCCCCGGGACGATTGTAGGCCTCCCAGAGGCGGGCCCGGGCCCGGTGCGCCGTTATAAGTGTGTGTATATATATATATATATATATATATATATACATATATATACGTACTAGAACCATCGCGCGCGCTTCGCACGCGCGATGGTTCTAGCTAGGCTTGTTAGGCAACTCATGTAATCGCGTTTTGGTCGCTTCTTGCGTCCGGGGGCTCCCTTGGAGGCCCTGCTCAAGCCTCGGAATCGTATAGAAGGGGAAGTGCGGAAACGCAGAAATCATTAATTTCCTTTAGGTGTTCACCGATTTGGGGCCCTCAAAGGCTTCCTGGGTTTTATGGGGGGAGGTGAGGGGGGTCTGAATTGTGGTCTGTTGTGCAAGAGTAGAAGACCAGGGGCTAAACTTGGAAAAAAAACAAACAAACAAACAAAAATGTGGGATTCCCATTTGTTTCAAATTCCTCGGCGCTGTTCGGCGCTGTTTTTTGTTTGTGCCTCGCGGGTTTGTTAGCCAGGCCCCTCAGGGGTGTGGGATCTTCCAGAACACCTGGGGGTTCTGGAGGCCTCCTGGAGGCCTGGAGAGCCGTCGGAAGGGTGTCTCGGCCTGCGCAGGAGCGTGTTGGGCCGTTCTTTACGTTCTGGGGCCTCCTTGGGGTCGTCTTGGGCTGTCCTTGGGCGTCTTGGGGGCCCCCCGGGAAGCCAGGAGGCGCGGTACCGGCCAGATGTCAGGGGATGTGTGGGATATCCGAGTAGGAGTCCACTTTTGAAAAGAACGGGAATTCTTGGAATTTCCTTTTTTGTTTCCCAAATCCTCGATCTTCGAGGGTTGAAAGCGGGGAAACGTGGGAAGGCGGAAAACATTGGAAACCAATGGGAATCAACGATCTTACCCTCTTTGGGCTCTCTCGGCACGGCTCTCGCAGCTCTGTTGGGCTGTTCTTGGAGCCTCGTCGGGGTCTGGGCCTCTCAGGGATCGGGGGTGTGTTGGGGGCCTCTGGGTGGTCCCAGAGGCCTCTCGGAGGTCTCTGGAAGCCTCCTGCTCCCGCTCTGCTCTTGGGCACATCTTGGGCCTGTTCTGGGGTGGTCTAGCGCTGTCCTGGGCGCCTCTTCGGCCAGTCTTGGAGCCTTCTTGGCCCGTCTTGGGGCCGTCCTGAGGGTCTCTTGGGTGGTCTTGGGGCGGTCTTGGGCGGCTCTTCGGCGTTCTTGGAGCGTTCGAAGCTCGAAAACGCGAGAAGCCAAAAACATGTTAAAAACAAATGACAATCTACGGTTTTGGGCTCTTCGAGCCGTCCCGGGACGCCTCTTGGGGTCTCTTGGAGGCCACCTGGGAGCCTCGAGAGCCGTCGGAAGGCTGACTTCGGCTGCTGGGCAGCGTCTTGGGCCATCCTTTCGCATTCTGGGGGCTCCTGGGCGGCGTCTTGGGCCCTCCTGGAGCGCTGTGGAGGCTCCGTAAAAAGGCCGGGGGAACGGTACCGGGAGCGTTCACGAGATGCTCCGGGGAGGTGTGGGACCGGGGGCCGGGCGGCCCCCAAGTCGGCCCCGAAAAAGCCGAAAAGAGGGCCCCAAGACGCCTTGACGGAGCCCTTTGAGGACCCAAAGGCCCTCCGAAAGAGCACCAAGAGGGCCTCAAGAGGACCCAACGCAAACCCCAAGAGGACCCCACGAGTGCCCCAAGAGTTTCCCGAAATGGCTCAAAGACTTCTTGTCCTCGTTGCTCTCCTCCTCCTCCTCCTCCTCCTCCTCCTCCTCCTCCTCGTCCTCCTCCTCCTGCCTCCGATACTCAACGACCGTGTCTCTTCCTCCGACTCCCACCACCTCGCATGGTCAACGTTTCTGAAAGGGCTGCTAACGACACGCGAAGCGTGACGAATTATGCTTTTGCAGTTTTCTGTTCTCCGACTGCAAGCTGGATTCGGAGTCGATCGAAATCGAATCGAATCGAGTCGGAGGCGTGGAAATGAGCCATGGTGCTGGCTGCACTGCAGGCTGCCCAGAGGAGCGAAAAGGTGACTCCCTGGCGCGCGGGGCGCACCAGGGGCAGCGCTGGAGGCGCGGCCAGGGGGGGCCCACCCAAGAAACCCGCGCGGACATGAAATAAATCTCGCTTATGCAATCCAGATTTTCCGACTACAAGCTGACCTATCTGACCGGAGCGAGAGTCGATCGAAATCGGAACGAGTCGAAACGGAGAAGTCGAAATGAGCCCCGGTGCTGGATGCACTGCAAGCTGACCCGTCCGTGTCATCGTCGTCCAGTCCAAGACTAATTCAGAGGCCTCCGAGATCGCTCCAAGACGGCCCAAAAAACACCTAAGAGGGCCCGAAGACGGCCCAAGAGGGCCCAAAAACATCCCGAGAGTCACCCGAGATGGCCCAGGAGGGCCCCAACAGGGCTCCAAGAGGGGTAACTCGAACTGACATGTCGAGCCCTCCCCCCATGACCCACGAGACCGCTAGCAAACGCCCAAGAATGCCCGAAGCGGCCCCAAAGAGACGCCATCCAAAGGATTCACGCATGGATTTAGTTTCTCCTCTGGGGGTCGGAGGAATGGCGTAATCCTCCTGGTCATATGTGTATGTACGTATGTATGTATATATATATGTATATATATGTACATGTGGTGTGTATACATATGATAGAATGATACACGTATACAAACCTAGAACGACACACACATGTTTATAGGTGTAAATATGCAAGTATACACCTAGCCATAGGTGTGTATGAATACTTCTTTATATACACACAAAATCGTGGACGTATTCTAGGACCACCGCTCGCGCTTCGCGTGCCCTCGAACTCTAGCTAGGATAAAAATCCGCCGACCCTGTGTCGGCGTGTGTGAGGGGCTTGTCCGTTCGCGTCGTTCGTTCGTGGTCGTCTCCGTCGTCTCCTGTCCCTGCGCCCACTCTTTCCCTGGCCCAGTCGTCTCCTGTCCCTACGCTCCCCCTTTCCCTGGGCCCGTCTCCCCTCCCCCCCTTTCCCCCTCTTCCCTGGGCCCGTCGCCGCTCCCCCCCCCCCCGCTTTTCCAGGGCCTCCCCCTCAAGAGCAACGTTGTCATTGAGTCGAAGGGAAGCCCCTTCCCTTTGATCCCTTCCCTGCGGGGGGGGCCCGGGGGGGTCCCCGGGGGGTCCTGGGAGGGGTTCCCGTTGGGGGGTCCCGCGTCAGATACGACAGCCACCCTGGGGGTCCTGGGGCCCACACAAAGCCTCAGACTGGCCAAGAGCCGAGGCATTCTACCACGCCCTCTCCTCCCTCCCCCCTCCTCCCCCCATCCTCATCTCTCCTCTTTCCTCCGTCCCCCTCCAGAACCGAACCGGCATCCTGGACGCTCGGCAACGGGACATCACAGGTCCCAGAATTCCCAGGTCCCCGGGACCATCCAGGCCCCAGCCCCGAGGACCTCCTCCCAGGACCCAGCACCAGAGACCAGCTCCCAAAAAGTCCAGGACTCCCAGGCCCCAGGCCCTGCTCGCCTCGTCCTGCTCCTATTCATTTCCCCCCTCCTCCTCCTCCTCCTCCTCCTCCTTCCTCCTCCTCCTCCTCCTCCTCCAACTCCTCCTCTTCCTCCTCCTCCTCCTCCTCCTCCTCCTCCCTCCTCCTCCTCCTCCTCCTCCTCCTCCTCCTCCTCCTCCTCTCCCCTCCTGCTCCCTGACGTCCTCCGCCTCCTGCTCCTCAACGTCCTTGTCCTGCTCGTCGTCTCCGTCTGCAAGGTCGACGACACCAGCCGTAAGGAGGGAAGAAGACGGGCCATCAGGGGCAGGCGACATGCTTGAGCTCGCCATGATTTCGCGAACATCCACCGTCTGTCGCCCGTCGTCGGTCGCACGTCGTGCGTCGCCGTCGTCGCGTGGCTGCGAGCCTACAAGGAGATGGAGCGGGACGGCATCGACCTCGACATGGTGCCGACCTGCTCCGCAAAATGTGGCGCGAAAGCAGTGGTTGCCTTCAGCGTCCTAAGTCAGTACTCTGCGCAGCGCGGAGGAGAGCTGCCGAGGGCCAGCCGGCGAGGGCCGAGATGCCAGACAGCTGCAACTCGAGGCGCGGCGCACTGCATCGCGTTGCCAATTCGCCCGGGGAAGACTCGGCACTGAAACAACTCGGCCTGGGACTGGTTCGGGCCAGAGTATGAAGCCGCTGTCTCTCTCTCGACAGTGATGGCTGCAAGAGCGCCAGATCCATGAACGCCTCCTGCTTAAGTTCGCGGGGCGTCAAAACTGAAAGAGGGTCGACAGGCCAAAATGCGAGGGCGCCAGGGTTTGCCAGCGAGGGCCGAAAGGCCAAACGGCCACAAACTCGAGGTGCGGCGCTCTGCATGGCGTCGCCAATCCGCCCGGGGTGGACGTGGCACTCAGCGTGGGGGCCGGGCGTCCCCGTGAAGACCGGGCCGCTTTTCCGCCCAGGCTCGGTATAATATTGACATCTCGATATCGGGGGGCGCGGCTGGGCGTGGACTCGGTCTCTCGATATCTCGACATTTCGATCTTGGGGGGCGGTGCCGGGCGGGGACTCGATATCTCGACATCTCGAAATCGGGGGCGGGGCCGTGCGGGGACTCGATATCTCGAGATCTCAATATCTCCATATCGGGGGGGCGGCGGCGGGGTCGGACTCGATATCTCGATATCTCGATATCAGGGGCGGGCTCTGGACACCTCGATATCGCAGCCTGTTGAGATCCACAGGGCTGCAGCCGAAGAGCCCGACGGGGTCGTCGGCATTGAGAGGCCTGGCATAATGAGGGGGAGCTCCGGAGAGACCCCGAAGGACCCGGGACGGACGGCCAGAAGCCCTCTCCAGGACGGCCCAGGACCCCACACGTGCCCCAGAACCCCTTGGCGCAAATGCGATGGCTCGACGGCACTCGGCGGCCGGGCACCAGGAGGAGGAAACTCCCAGGGGACCCCGTGGAGGGCCGAAAACGGCCCGAACCGGATGGACGGCGGGGTCTTTCTCAAAGCGGAGCGCTCTAGGGCGCTCGTCTCTCAAAGGGGGCGCGCCCTGGGCTAACGAGGCACAGGACCTGGGACGAAAGGGGGAGAGGAGGGTAGAGGAGGAGGAGGAGGAGGAGGAGGAGGAGGAGGAGGAGCAGGAGGATGTTGAGGTTGAAGAGGTTGAGGAGGTTGAGGAGGAGGGGGAGGTTGACGAGGTTGAGGAGGAGGAGGAGGAGGAGGAGGAGGAGGAGGAGGAGGAGGGAGGAAGAGGAGGAGGAGGAGGAGGTTGAGGAGGTTGAGGAGGAGCAGGAGGAGGAGGAGGAGGAGGAGGAGGGGGAGGAGGGAGGAAGAGGAGGAGGTTTAGTAGGAGGAGGAGGAGGAGGATAATAATTATAATAATAAGAATAATAAGAATAACTCGTGGGGTCCTGCCGAGAGGTGCCTCGCGACTGGGGGGATTCCTGGGAAAACCAACCTCAAAAAATTAGGACTCAGAGTCGGATCACTTAGTATCCACCCTGACCATCATTCTGCCAGCGCGCTCCGCAAAGCGGCACTGGCCCGTCCCGCCCCCCCCCCCCCCCCCATTTCGGCACGCAGCCAGGTGGGGGCGGGCTCCAAAGGCACGGAGCGTCACCCGACACCACGATCCCCGCTCCGACCCCCACTCCCGCGACCCTTCCCTCGGCCTTTGGAACCCGCCTTGGGCCTCGGGGCAAAAATTACAAGGGTCTCGGGGAGGGGGCTTGGCAAGGACGCTGCAGCAGCATATGTAAATCCAGATGGGGCCGTTCAAACCTCCTCAGACAAAATTCCTCCCGCCACTAATTCTCTGAAGCGAGTGCTGCTAGGGAAAAAAAAAAAAAAAAAAAAAAAAAAAAAAAAAAATCCCCCGAGTCCGAGACCGAAACTGCATCTCTCTAAGTGCGCCTGCTTGCGCTGCTGGGGGGGGGGGGGGGGGGGCATCACTGCCTGCGCGCTCCCCCTCTCCCCGACCTCTGTCCCTAGCATCTTCTCCAAGGCAAGGGGCCGCGCGGCGCCGCGCCACTGATGAACTCTCCTTTCTCGAAGATGATCAGCTTTCACATCTGCACGGCCAGAACACTGCCCAACTCCTGATCCTTGTGGAAATGCATGCTGACGTTCGCCTGCGGCGCATCGTCGCCCTTCGCCTTCAGCGCCCTGCAGCGGAAGTACGGCATGCTGCGCGCCAGCACCTTGAGGCCCGCCTTGCACACCTTCTCTGAGTAGAACCTCCTCATCTCGTCGCGCAGCCCCACCTCGTCCTCGTCCGACTGCTCTCCGAAGATCTTGCCCACTCCGCACAAGATCGCCGCCATCGCCACACGCAGGTGTGGAGGGTCCCTCCCTTTGTAGTCGGGGGCGCTTCCTGACTCGGCCTGCTTCTTCAGCTCCAATGACGCCCTGTTGTACACGACGCCTGCGCTCTTGCAGGCCTGCGCCAGCCCCTGCCTTGCGTCTGGCAGCTCGAAGTTCAGGTAGAGCGCGCCTTTGGCCTCGGCCATGTCTCGCGCCAGGCTGAGGGCGAGCCGCTTGTGAGCCGTGTCCGACCTGTCGTTTGCCTTCTGATCTTTCTGGCCACCTCCTTCTGCGCCACCACGGCGCGTCTTGTCGCGGCGCTGCGCGTCGTCGCCCTCGGCGCGCCTCTCCCTGCTGAGTTTTCATGACCACCCGACCCCCCTCCCCAGCAGGCCAAGCTACTGCCGCCCCTCGATAGCGGAGACGACAAAGAGCCTGATCTCCATCAGGCACAAACTGCTGCACTGCCTCGCCCATGTTCGGCCAGTAGCCGTTGGCAAAAGCACCGCCCATGTACTTAAAACATAGCCCGTGGGCCCGACGTGCTTTCCGAAGTCTATGAGAAACCGTGTTTGAAACCAGAATCGCAGCCCCCCTCCTCCTGTCGCGCACGAACCCGCAGTCCGAATCCACGGGCGCAGACTGCATCTTCTCGGCGCAAAAAGCCTTGCCTGGAACAGGGAGAACGCGCGCTACTCGCTTGCCCGCGGGGCCCTGCTTGTGGCTTTTGCGCGGGGGGGGGGGGGGGGGGGGGGGGGGCAGGCTGCAGTTCCAATACTTCGGGACCACTTTATGTTGTCGCATTTTCTGAATCCCAAACCCCAGGAGGAACCATGACATCTTGTTCGAGGGCGCTTTAGCAGGGCTCCCAAGACCACCAGTTTGTCGACGCCCCCAGTTGGGGAACATAACCATGTGCCATAGATCCAATGGGGCGCAGAAGGATGGGGCTGCACGTCGTTTAGGGGCATGTTTGATGTACCTCCTCATCTGACCGATATCCTCCTTCACTTTCTCGTACATCTCCTCGTCCCCCTCCAAGTCGTAATCCTCGTCGTGCTCCTCTCTCCACACCTCCCAACCCAATGGTACTGCGCTCATGCCCCCTTCCTTGCCTGGGAGTCGACATGCATCCATTCACTGCTGCGCGGACGACATGTGGGAGCAGGCCAGGCGCCCATCTCTCCGCCCGGGGCCGAAGCGGCAGGATGCCGCTCGCCGTGCAGCTCTCATCGCCTCTGCGACCCTGTAGTGCAACCAGTGATCCGTCGCTTCGTCCACCAGACGTGCAGGGCGTCTCCGTGCTGCCTGGCGTCTTAGCTTGCACAGGCGGGTTGAGAGAATACGCAATTGCTCACCGATGTGCCCAACATAACTCGAGTGCGCATTCATCTTTTGAGAACGAAGTTCAGCTCGTTCACGCAGCAATGTTCTTCTCCACCTGGAATACATACTATACTCAACGTCCTTGGTATTTTCCTTTGCAAATATCTCCTTCCCCGCATTCGAAAGAGACGGTTCCAATAATTCGAATACTTCATCAGGGGAGCCAGGGTCGCGAAGCCAAGTGGGGTTGAGATTGTTCAGGTCGGCCTCCAGCTGCTCAAGAAAATCGGTGCGCCTCTGGCCAGTTCGTAACGCCTGCATGAAAGCGCCGCGGTTCCACATCGGATTGGCCTCCTGCTCCTCCTGGAACTGGCCGCCTTTGTTGTATGCTAGTATCAGAGCTATCGGTAGATGATTTCGGGGCGGTGGTCCTTTGATCGGTTGGAGCTTTGCGCCCAGTCGTCGTAATACGCTGCTTGAAAGAATAAAATGTTTCATACCACCAGGTCATCCAACGAAATCGATTCTCGAATATCCCTGGGGATTGTAAAAAGTGGGCATGACCTTACCCCCTGCCGTGTTCGCCGCCCACATGTGGTGTAACTCCAACAATTCACGGAACGATTGACCACCGCCTCTTTGTAGTCGCTCTCTGTTGCCAATACCAATCGATTCACTTTCGATATCAATCCATTGCTGATCACGATAGACCGTTCCCATGCCATCATTCAAATCTGTATAGATAGAACAAAGGTGTGCATCTGACCGGTAGCGAATCCAAACATACTTATGATCCACTTCGTGACTTCCGTCGCTGAACGAAAGTAAACTCCTCTCTGGGCGCGCAGGACTGGCTGTGGTGGATAACGTGCCGCTATCACGCATACATCCATGGCGGTTTTCTTCACACGTACTGCCACCCCACGGCCTGGGGCCAGAGGTGGGTTTCCCCAAACTCGAGAAATGTCCTGCTCCCGTACGCCCTTCGGCAAGACCACTGCACACCCACAAGATCCATTCGACAAAGGTGCTTCGTTTCGGCAATGAAGAGCTTCGATAACCACTCGCCCGAACACTCGTCGTCTCAAAACCTCAGCGCCCTCCAAACGAGTGCCGTTCTTCGTGCCCGCGAGGGCTAGGAAATCGAAGTTGCCCGTCTCCAGTATGATCTCCTCCAGCCTGCACTGTCCAGCAGATAACGGGTTATATCCAAGAAAACGCAACATGGCGCGCGCGTGCTGCCCCGCCGTTGGCTGAGAGCGGGGGGGTGCGCCGAACTGCCCTACATCTCTAACGCCCGTCTCGCCCGAAACTCCTTTCCTGGGCCTCAGGGGCTAGGAGGAGGAGAAGGAGGAGGAGGAGGTGTGCTGCTGTACAGTCAACCCATACAGTAAGGATGCGCAGTAAGGATGCAAATGCCTTGGACGCCCATGTAGAGGCTCTTCGAACGGCGTTAGCCATCGAAGGTGGTTGAGGATTGACCGGAGATAACCGAAGGGGCAAGGATGCACGGGTACCCTTGGGATACCGATTATCCTTACCATGCGGGTTGACTGCATCGTTGATGCAGAGTGGGTTCACTCTGATCCTCCGCCTCCCCCCCTCCATGGGGGTAAACTCGGAGCTCGAAGTCTACTGTGCTCTGCTGCAGGCGCTGCAGAGACGTCCCTGTCCATAATCGTGTCCATGGCTCGTCGCTCCAGCCTTTCTTTACGTTCTGGTAAGACGCCTCGGTCTCGACGGCTACGGCTCGAAAAAGATGCACAGTCAAAACTGATGGTGAGGATGCGCGGTAAGGATGCACGGATCTTGGAAGCCAATGTCGAGGCTCTTCGAGCGGGGCTGGAAATCGCAAGAGGTTGAGGATGGACCGAAGAGGCAAGGATGCAAGGGCACCCTTAGGAAGGTTACCCATCCTTATCATCGATTTCGACTCTAGCGCGAACAATGCGTGCGCGCTGTCATGGAGTAGAGCTCCAGCTCTCGAATGATACAAAAACTGATGAGGTCAGAGCCTGGCAAGAGGCTGGCCCTCAAGCCCACCTCACAAAGCTCCATGCGGAGATTCTGGCAACGCGAACCAGACTCGAACGAATCCCTATCGCTAAAAAGTGGGCAAGCCCAAAGCGATGATAATCTCAAGGGTGCGCCCTCAGAAACTGGGGGACCCGTTGAGATCTGCACGCGGTTAGGGATAGGGATCTGTTCCAGGCTCGTAAGAAGTCCCGACGCGGGATCAAACTGACGGACAGTACTCGACGAAGCCGTTGGAAAAAAGAATGGCTCTGCGCACTCTCGCTGCCTCGCTGCCCACACTTCAGGCTAGCGAAGGCGGCCATCTGCCCGCCCTCCGACGACACACCCCCTGCGTGATCGCGTCGGCGTACAGCAGGAGAGCCCAGAATCGGATCGATGAGTCGGATTGGCGATCGAAATGACTCCGATCGGCAGACATCGGCAACCAAGTCGAGAAACGTCGAATCGGCGGACATCCGCAAGCCAGAGAACATCGGAACGGAATCTGAAGCCATCGAAGCCGAATCGAATCGATTCGGAGGCATCGAAACGAGCCCTGGAACAGGGCGAAGATCGGAGGCCAGCAGGCGCGAAGCTTCGAGGCGCACCCCCGCCGCCAGAGCCGAAGCCTCGCGCCCCGGCATCTTTTGGGGGCGTGCCTGCGGCGGCCGCCACGGTAGTCCCGCGCCCGCGCGCCCCGGGGGAGACACCGCTCCGGGGCGGGCGGAGGCCGAGGCCGGGGTCGAAAAGGCAGTCGTGCGGAACGAGTCCTCGGAGTGGACAGCAGGGGCAGGCTCGCGCGCGGCAGACTCGCGCAGCGGCCCACGGAAGAGGAGAGGGCGAGAGGGGCAGAGACCGAAACACGAGAGGCCACGTGGACGGTGTCATTCGAAAACCTGCTCCTGATATCGAGGATGCCAACGGGTCATGGCGCTGCTCACTCAAGGCAGGCGTGCTGGCGCCACTTTCGGGCGGTAACGCCTGCTCTTCCTCCGCCCCCACTCCCCCAATCCCCGCAACTACCGTCCAACCCCTCCCCACCACAACCTCCACCATCGGGCCAGACCTGGGTCACGCTGTTGTGAGCCCACCTCCGCTGCGCACCTCTCGGGTCCGCGGAACACCACCATAGCCGCAAAGATTCTTGGAGTTGCGCGCGATCTTCCGCGTGGGCTTGGGGAAGGGCACCTGGCTAGCCTGCGAGAACAAGGCCAG
The DNA here is from genome assembly GCA_963575745.1 of Prorocentrum cordatum. Taxonomy (NCBI): domain Eukaryota; class Dinophyceae; order Prorocentrales; family Prorocentraceae; genus Prorocentrum; species Prorocentrum cordatum. Next base: position 1,688,099 of record CAUYUJ010015060.1, read on the forward strand.
CTTCCAGGCGTCGGGGTAGTTCGCCTGCATGACCTCGAGGTTGCGATAGGCGTGGACGTTGCTGTCTAGGCCCTGCCGGGTGCTCCAACACACGCTGCACACCTTCGAACTCCTCTCGGGCCACGCCTGGAAGCCCTGAAACGCGCCGAAGAGGCGGATGGCAACCTCAGTGCTGATCGCGTTTACAAACACGTAAAATGAAAATGAACAGGGGCAACCTGTCCTCTGAGCCCGAGGAGACGCATCGCATCCCCTAGGGAAATTGTAAACTGCTCAGGGCGGACGCTATGGTCGCCCTGAAAGCGCACTGGTAAACTGGAAAGCGAAACTACACAGGGCAGGCCAGGTGGAACGGAAAGCCCCCTACCTGCACAATGATGCTACATGGGAGGTGTAGCTCACAAGAGTAAACTTGTGCAACCATTTGCTCATTTTGTAAACTTGTTCGTAACTCGTTCACAAGGCCTGTTGGAGCCACCGCGGCCTATGCTTCACAAGAGCGCACCTTGTGAAATGTTGCCCAGCCACGCTGCAGAGATAAAGGCGACAGAGATAAACGAGTCAGCGATTGTCACCGCCTCAAGACAAAATGTCGAGTGGACCGCTATGAGGCCCAGTTATGCGAGGGACTATACAAAGGGTCAGCTGTAATGATGAAAAGGTGATCCCTAACTGCACAGGGAAATCCGAAAGGCATGCAAGTCAGTAGACGAGCGTGTTGACGTCGATATGCGCATCACGAATTCGTTGCCGATGACGCCGCCGGAGAACATCACACTACAGAGCAGACCTGAGCAGCGCAAGCCTGGGACACGATCCACAGACCAGGGTACCTCAGTGGGTCTCTCACCCCCGCACTGAGATGGTCTACGCCCTCAGTGGGTCTCTCACCCCCGCACTGAGACGTCCGCCAGGCCTCGAAACCTGGAGCGCAGAAGCGCCGAGTCCATCCGGACAAGACGTGAACCTTGGCCCTGGTGCCAACGGGTGCACTGCAGCATCCACACGATAGCGTCAAGCTCACCAGAAGCAACCACCAGCGGTCCCAGCGCGGTGGCTGGGTCGACACCGACCGTGAATCAGCATCTCCCTCATGTCCCCCAGTCAAGAGGGTCTGTAGACGCGACCGTATTGTCTGCAAGACCTCTCACATCCACAGACAAAGCCGATCGCCCCGGCCGCATGAGGTACACGGCGTAGGAGGGTGAGGCGCTGGCGCGCCCGCCCCCCGTTTACAAACGCGTATACGGATATAGTCAGGGGCTGCCTGACCCCTGGAGAAACAGACAAGTGAGGCAAGTTGACGCCTGTAGCAGCCAAACGCTGCCAAAGAGAAACTCGCATTTGGAATACAAAGCCGCAGACAAAAGCAAAAGCACCCTTCAGAAGATGTACTGCCTCAAGAACTTGTAGTACTAGACTCAAGAATTGTGCAGAATGCAAGACGTATGCAGCCACCCAACTGGAAACATGAACACCTAAGGAAGCGGCAACATGGATGGCTACCGCGCAAACAGAAAAGGAAGCAAGCTATTTCCTTCTCTGTCCCGTGCAAGACTCAGGTCGACTGGCTTTGGGGCACGTTGCAGAACATCACGGTGGTGCGCTGCTCGGCACCTGTCGACGACGGCGGCTCGCCCATCGGCACCTCCAGGCCCGCCCACGGGGTCAGCAACGCAGGCGCCGACGACGAGGTGCGCAGGCTCTGGAGGGCCACGTCCTCCTCGGTGGCCTCTCGGAACTGCAGGAAGGTGTTCCGCACGACCACCGTGCAGCCGCCCAGGCCTCCGAGCATGGAAGGCTGCGGCAGCGCCGCGCCGTGCGACGCCCCGGGCGCGAACGTTCGCTGGCCGCGCGCGGAGGGAGACGGGCGCTCTGGGCCCTGCATCAAGGCCGCGGGCTCCGCCGCAAAAGTGGCTTGACCCCAAATGGCCACGGAGGCTCTTCGCTCCCTTACTGAGGCCCGCGAGGCCCAGGGCCACGTTTGGCGGCGCGCACACGGCTATCTGGCAAGGTGGGCGGTCTGCTCAGATGGCGGGGTGCTTCTTAGAACGATGTTGATACTATGGCTTCTACTGACCCAGGTTGATGCAAACCCGGACGGGTCAATGCATACCCGGGACAGTCAAACTTTGCAAGACCCTGCAAGGTCCTGCGGCATTCTGCAAGAGTTTGCGGATAAGGAGGGCAACGGTTGGATGAGGAAGAAGTTCGGAGTGGAGGAAGTGGAGCTTCAACGACAAACAACCACAACTAACAATCCATTCAAATAAATCCGAAAGATGCCTGGTGGGTTTGCGGGGGCCCCCGGCCCCCGGAGCCCTCAGAGAACCCCGAAACGGCTCCGGAGGGACCCCGGAAGGGCCCGAAACGGCACCGGAGCTCCCCAGAAGAGCCCCGAGACGGCCCATGGAGGCCCCGAGACGACCCAAGACGGCGTTCAGGCGGTCCAAGATGTTCTCCAGACGGCTCCATGAGCCCCAAAGACGCCCCCGAACGGCTCCAGGCGGGTCCAAGGGGTCCCCCGAAAGGGCTCCATCAAGCAAAAAACGTCACCTTTGGGAAATTGACATTTTCAGCAGATTCGGCTCAATGGTCTTCGACGCGTCCAAAACGGCCCCAGAGGCCTCCAAGATTGCCCAAGACGGCCCCCAAGAGGGCCCGAAGATGGCTCCAGACGGGCCCAGGACGGCCCAAGAGGCGCCCAAGACGACCCAAGAGGACACCAAGAGAGGCCCAAGAGGGGCCCAGGACAGCCCCGAGACGGCCCATGGAGGCTCCGAGACGACCTCAGGCGGCCCAAGATGCTCTCCAGACGGCCCCATGAGCCCCAAAGACGCCCCCGGACGATTCCAGGCGGGTCCCAGGGGTCCCCCGAAAGGGTTCCTTCAAACTAAAGTCGCCGCATTCCCTTCGGGAAATTGACATTTTCAGCAGAATCGGATTCTTGCTTTTCGAAGCGTCCACAACGGCCCCAGAGGCTTCCAAGATCGCCCAAGACGGCCCCCAAGAGGGCCCGAAGATGGCTCCAGACGGGCCCAGGACGGCCCAAGAGGCGCCCAAGCCGACCCAAGAGGACCCCACGAGAGGCCCAAGAGGGGCTCAGGACAGCCCACGATGGCCCCAAGACGGCCCGAAAGGCTCCCAAGATGGCCCAAAACGGCCCCAAGTCGGCCCACGAGGCGCCCTGCTGGCCCAAGAGGGCTCCGAGAAGCCCCCGAGGAGCCCAAAACAGCCCCCATAGAGCTCCCAAATGGCCCCCAAGAAACTTCAAATTTGTTTCCAACAGAGGGGGGCGGACGAGAGGCGAGAGGCCCCTCGCAGGCGCAAAAAAAAATGTTTTGACGCTCCGGTGGCCCTGGGCTGCCCCGCTGCGTTCCCTACTTTGCCGCGGCGCCGTTCCGACGCCTCCGACGCGGCCCGAAACGGCGCCGCGTTTGCCCGAATCCGCTCCCGCGTCCGCTGCGATCCCGGCGCGAATCTTCCAACGTTGCTCAGGCTTGGACTCCTGAATTTCTGCCTCTTGCGAAGCTCGAACACTTCGGCCCCCATTTCGATGCATTGGGTGCCTCCGGTGGGGGAACAGCACTAAAACAAGCTTCAAGGGATCTACGGCAGTAGTTGGCAACGTCGCACCACCCAGCGCGCGCCACCATGCTTCGATCAGCCCAACATCGTGGATTTAATCCACGGGTCCACAGGAGTGCTAAACAAAATGCACGAGTATAACATTTATCATGCGACTCGTTTGTTCCTCGCCCCTTGCACCCAGCGGGGGCCTCTGGGCCAACCGCTGCTCCGCTGCGTCGTCCGCCACGCGCGGCGCGCACGCTGCGCCGAGCATGCCAGGCTGCAAAGGGGCGAAGGTGAGGGGAAAAGAGGGGGGAGGGAAGGGGAAAGGGAGGGAGGAGAGAATCCAGGGAATGCACCGGTTCGACATCAACTGCGTCATAGAGGCTGCATTTGACCGATTTCCATAAGGGTTGCACGGTGTGTGGCAAGGGAAAGGACGAGGGGAACGAACTGGAGGGCAGGCGCCCGGTGGGCAGACGTCGCTGTCCAATATTCCTACGCGGTCGCCCTCGCCCACTTCAGCCGAGGGCGCCCCGCGCGATTCCTCTCGAATCTCAAAGTTTCCAGCGCTTCTTCTCTCGTGGTTACTTGTCGGACTGGGTCCGCAGGAACTGCGACCAGAAAGGTTTGGTACAGTTCCAACTCTGTTGGTGGCGCATGCGGCTGAAAGGTATCACCTGTTTGGTTGCCCCTGCAGCTTGCATACTGTGGTTTGCCCGTTCGAAAACGAATGCATGTGTGTTTGCCCCGTTCACATATGTCGTTGTCATATCCAAGATTTTACGGAGGCCCTTCAGCTGCACGGCGTCGACCCTGTTGATCGTCGCTTGCGCCAGCTGTGCGGCGGCCAGTCCGCACAAAAGCTTAGAACAAATAGTTGCGTCGAGCGCAAAGATTCTGAATCGAGCGGGGCAGTCCCTGTGGAGCCAAAACGCGTTGAGCTTGTTCATCGCAGCAAGAACTTCAGAGATGCGGGTGTTTACTTCTTTGGCGGCGTCGGTCTTGCTATCGCGCACGCGATATACGTATGTATATAAATATACACACATTTTTATATATATACATATATATATATAGTTGAGTTCCGTTTTTACTTCAACGGGCTCTCCGCTAGCGAAATGGACGTTGGGACGAGAGAGCCCAGCGTGGATCACCTCGCATTCGTCTTTGTTGAGTCGGAAGCCACGCTTGGCACTTTCCTCTTCGATGTGACATCTAATAAAGTGTTCGTGGGTCGTGTGCTCTGCGATGTGCAGACGGCATCACCAGCGCACAAGACAGCGCCACCGCTCACCTCAAGCAGCCGACGCGGGCCGAGCGGGCGGCCAACCTTGCTCTGGACATCATGGAAAAGGGCGGCCATGAGAAGCAGGAAGAAAAGGCGCGGTGATAAACGGGCAACCTTGTCGCATGCCAGTCTGCCGTTCGTACAACGACGATTCAGCCCATTCCATTTCGACCTTGATCTGCGTAAACAGGTAGATGATTTGCACTGCTTTGATCAACTTCAGGCGCGCATTCACGCGGTCCATAGAGTTCCAAAGACTCTCTCGCGTCACTTTATCAAATGCCTTTTGCAATCGAGCAGAAACATCGGCACCTGCCCGTTTGCCGCTTCGCCCATCTCCGCGAACCGTCGCGCGCAGTGACTGGCGTGCACTGTGCTCTTGCGACGTCGGGAAACCAAACTGCGCGGCTTGAACGCATGGGTCGGCGCGTCAAACTTGTAGACGCTGTTAAATAAGTGAAATCGGCCTGGAATTGCCCAGTTCGCTGGCGTCTCCCTCTTGGAAGACGAGCGCGACGCGCGCCTGAACGACGTCAGAAGGACGACGCCACACTCGTTGAGCAGCGTGACAAATTTGGACAAGTTGGCGTTCGTCCAACTCTTTCAAAGCTTCCATTGGGATGTTCTCCAGCCAGGGAGCCTTGCGTCGTTTGCAATTCGTCCACACCGCTCGCGCCTCTGACAGGGTAATATCTCATGCGTTGCAAGGCAAGAGCTGATGCACCATCTCTGAGCGCGGTAACGCCGCGCCGAGGGCGGCATCTGTCGCCTCCCATTGCTGATTTGCCACATGTTTGGCGACCTCTTCTGCCATCTGGCTTTTTGGCACATGATTGCCTTGTGGATTTGTTTAAGTTATGCGGTTTAGCTAAGTAGCCTTTCTTGGGCTGACGAATGCCCGACCAAACGCCCCCGGCGTCAAGATCATTGCTCCAAAATTTAGTTATATACTCGCGGCTGTCGCGTTTCCTGCTTTTCCGGGATTCGGCGATAAGCGGACTATACGCGCGCATGTCCTTGTGAAGCAGAGACAGTCTACGTTGCTCAAACAACTCCAGCGCGCCTGCCGATATATTATCGCGCTCTGGTTTGCGCGGCGCTCTCGGGAGGCTGGGAAGCGAAGCGCCCGCCAAGGCTGTTCGGTCAGTCGCCGCGCCGGCGGCGCCACCGAGGTGCCGCGTTACTTAGTCATTGAATATTTTGGCTCGTTCTTGCGCGCATGGTAAATAATGCGGCCGGATGGTTTTCGCAGTCGCAGGGCCCCTTTGAAGGCGCGCGCATAGCGCGGCCAATAACGGCCCGCGGCCCGAGTGGACACTCGTTAAAGGCAGCTTCGCAGTCGATAACTGCTCGTCTCCATCTCTCGCAAGCGAGGACACAAATCCAATACTTCGCGCCGCCGCAGGGTGCGCGGGCTGGAGGGCGCGGTTCCCTGCCCCCAGACAGCGGCATGATTTTCCGGCCGTTTGCGAAATTGCACGCCTGCAAGAATGAGGTCGCGACCAATGCAAAAACTCAGAAAAAAACCCTGCCTGTTGCAAACGGAATCCGGGCGGCAATCGAGAGGGTCGACGCGTGCCGGGTCGAGCGAGCGCCGGCGGACAACGGCTCGATCAGCGTCGTCTACAGCGACATGTTTTCGAGCATTGAATTCCCCACCTGCGTTTGATTTTTATCTGTCCGATATGCGAGCGAGGTCCACATAACACGTGTCTCTCTCAGATTCTGGGCGCAGGGCAGTCGGCGCGCAGACGCCGACGAGCGGGAGCTGCGTTGCCTGCTGCCTCAAGTCCAACACAATGATTCGGTCTAGAAACGGGACTGTGTCTTTTACGCATTGACAATGTTGGTCGTTAGCAACGAGATCAACACCCGTCGAAAAGCGCCGCGCCTGCGTCGCCCCTTCGCCGGCGAAATACCAATGGAAAGCTTGGCGGGCGCCCCGTGAATTGGTGCGAATGCGAGCTTCTTAGTTGAGATGGAACATAATGTCTCGTTGTTTTATCCACGTCAAAATTTCGCCCCGTATACCAGCCTGCGCCAACCCCTGGACGTCGGCAGCGGCAATGCGCAACCTGCCCCCAGGAAGCAGCGTTCGCGTGAGCCGCCAACTCCAAGGATGGAGCGGCGGGAAGACACTGGGCGGGCCGTAGCCCGATCCTGTTGACGTTGAGGATGCCCCGTGGAAGTAGCCCCTCGTTGTCCGTGCAAAATGCGCGCTACTCGTCGCTTTTCAGTTCGCGCGGCCTTTCGCTTTCTCGCGGCCGAGCTGCTTCGCAAGCCACGGTTTTCGTTGCGAGTGCGGCCTCGTTCTGCCCCGAGGGAGGCGCGGCCCCTGATTGTTGGTCTCAGCCGGGCAGAACCCCGCGGCCAGCCCGCTGCAAATCGGAAGGTGCCACTCGTTACGGCGCCCATCCCACGTGGTTGCTGCCCGCCCCCGGCAGGCGCGGCGGGGACTGAAAAAAACTTCTGTCCAAGCCCGCGGCCCTCTGGGGAATGGCGGGGCCCCTGCCCCCCCCCCCCCGAGCGCCCACGACGCGTTTGTCGCCGCCGCCTCGTCGTCTCGCGCGGGCGTCACTAGCGCGCGACAGAAAATCGAGCGCGCGGTCGCAGTCGGAAAGAGCACGCCGGTGGACTGCGAGGGCGAGAGGGGGGGCAATGTGAGATCGAGATATGTTTTCGACTATTTTGGGGTCGCCCAGGGTCTCTGGAGACATCCGCGGCTTCGCCCCAATTCCCCCCCTCTCGACATGCGCGGCGATATTGCAATAGAAAGGGAATGGGGGGGGGGGGGAAGTGGGGCCAGGACACGCATTGAAATCTGCACAATCAATAAGGCATTCCTCGCAATCCCCCCCCCCCTGGCGGGACACGCGGCTGCAGTGCGACAAGAGAAGTAGGAGGCTGGTGAACGCGCGACGTCGCGACCTCCGCGCCCTGCCCTGACGTCTCGCGCCGGGTCTGTCGGAATTGCAGGGCGCCTCTGCTCTGCGGCGTCGCTCAGACGCCCCCCCCTCAATTTTCGCCCCTGGGCGGGGCCCGGGCGAAACGGCAGATCTATTGAGGAGGGGGCAGGAAATGGGGAAGAGAAGGACGGGGCAGGAGGGGGGGCGCTTGTCTGCTGGGCCGGCGCGCGCCTGTCATCGCGGGCCGCGCATGGAAGCCCCCTCGGCCCTCAACGGCTCCTTCTGGCCGACGCGCTCCGCGTCGAAGAAGAAGGGGGCGTCCCCGAGCCGGCCCTGCAAGAAGGCCACCAGCGCCTTCCCGTCGAAGCCGGTGCCGTTGGCATCGCGAACGCAGACGGTCAGGATGGCCTCGCCGGCCTCGAAGATGCCCGCGACCGCGGCGGCATCCTTGACCAGGACGCCGAAGTCGGGATCCTGGACGCTGCGCGCCCACGGGGTCTTGACGCGCGCGCGCGGTCAATGCCTGCGCGCTGCAAGCCAGAATAGCATGCCTGGGGGGCGGTGTCGACCAGCTTCTTCATCTGGCCGCCCGCGATCGCAACCTTCAAGTCCGCACCCTTGGCGACGTCGCGCAGCTTATTCTGGAGATTGCGGTTCTCGCTCCAGATCTTGGGCTCCGCGAGGACGCACCTGCCGCCTGTCCGCGCCTTCGAGAAATCATTCGGTCCGAATTTGTTGACGACGGTCTCAGCCTCGTCGAAGAGCTACTCGACGCTGCGATCACGCGGCAGGAGGAACAGGACCCCGGCATGTGCATTGTCAAGCTTCTGCAAGACTCCCTGCAAGCCACGCACCTGCACCTGCAGGCGCTTCGTCTGGATCTCCACTTCGGCGATGCGGTTGTCCTGCTCGTCAACTTCGCCATGCTCGGCCGCCCGGCTGGAATCGTGGACATGTCCCTTCCGGTTTCCCCGGCCTCCCGCGGGTCCCCCGCGAGCGGCTGGATGTCCAGCACTGCCTAGGCGGCGGCACGCGCACCGCTCGAACCTGGTCAAGGTCCGCCTCGCCCGCCGAGTCCATGGCCTCAGCGAGGCGCTCTGGCGCAGTCGACACGGCCTGCGCCTGCTGGATCACGTAGTCCAGCGTCTCCTTGCGAAAAAGGAAATTCATCAAGTCCTTCAGGAGGTGCGCGGGGTAGTCGGTGCCGTGCTCGTGCGCCTGGCGCGCCGCGAGCATTTTGGTGAGCCATTTGTTCTTCGAGATGCTGGCCGCCATGGCTTGCAAGGGGGAGGAAACGAGATGCTGGCACGGTGGGCGAAATGAGAAGGGAAAGCAAGCTTGGAACCGCAAACAGCCTTCTCATACTACTACTACTAATAGTGGCAAGAACAACGATACCACCAGCAACAACAACAACAACAACAGCAACCGCAACACCACCACCACCACCACCACCACCAACAACAACAACAACAACAACAACAGCAGCAGCAGCAGCAGCAGCAACAACAACAACAACAACAACAACAACAACAACAACAACAACAACAACAACATTCATTTTACCCGAACGCGTGGTGTTCTCCCCAGTGCCAGGGTTTTCATACGACACCAGGCAATACCCCCACTTCGTGGGGGGGCATTACAAGCTCTACCAAATATCCAAACGACTCTTCGCGACCACCCAAACCCAGCTTCCCGCCCTATGACGTTGGGACACTTCACTTCGTGGCGTGCGGACGACCGTGGCTACTACACTGTCGGTTTTTGGAGATTTCGGCGTCCCGCATGGGACAGGGATGATGGCCCTGGCAGGTGCGCAACCGTTGTCGCAGAAGTTCGAAAAAGTTGCTCGCAAAAGCCCGTTTGACAGAAATGTTTAAAAAGTGTTGGGTTTCCTACGAATCCGCAAGAGCGCGCGGGATGAGATTTTGACATTTTTTGTTGAAAAACCATTGGTTTTTTGATGTTTTTATGTTAAAATCGCTCCGAACACTAAGCTTTTGGAAGGATTTCGTCTTGCGCGCGCGAATGTCCACTTTACCTTATTTTTTGCAAGGGATTCTTGAAATTTGATTATATTAGAACAAGAAATGTCATTTTATAGTGTTTTTTGCAAGGGAAAGCGGGGGGGAACAAAACAACCGGATCTTGATCACATCGAATTACCTGAGGCTTCCTCACGAAAATGATGAAAATGTAGCTGCGGCCTAGGCGGCGCAGGGGGGCCGTGCACCAGTGGTCCCAACAATAATTATTCTTTAGAATTAATAATGTTCAACAACAATATAAACAACAGCAACAGCAACAACAGCAGCAGCAGGAACAGCAGCAGAACACAGCAACAACAACAACAACAACACAAATCCGCACCGCGGCTTCGCACTTCAGCCGCGCACGCAAGGACAGTGAATGACCGTTCGGCCCAGTCCATCTGGCCGAATGGCCCACTGAAAAAAACCGTCGGTGAGCATCCACACGTAATGGCAAGGAGAATGTGGACAGTAGAATGGAGGGAACTGGCGAGCGACCAGCTCCTGAGTTTTAGTGAGCGGAAACCGCTGTCCTGACAACAAGGGAACGTCACCTGCGAATCACTTCGGACCTTTCGGGAGCAACACCCTCTTTGTCAGCAGAGGCGATGATGACCGCAATCGGAGCTCACCTGCAGGTCGGCCCAGCAACCTGACACGCCCGTGCGCGAGTGACATACCGAGTGACCCGCTGAAGACTCCCCGCTGCTGAGCACTTAAAAACAATGGCAAGGAGAGTCTGGAAAGTGAGTTTTCGTTGGGATGGGGAGATGATTTGGGGGAGCCTCCTGGGCCCCCTCTGGGCCCCCTGTTGGGACCCTCTTGGTGAGCCTCTTGAGTCCGTCCTGGAGCGTGCTGGGGTCTTCTTCGGCCGTCGTGAGGGCATATTGGGCGTCTTCGGGGCCTCGTGGGACCGTTTTGGGAACTCTTGGGCCCCCCATTAGCCTGTCGTGGCCCGTTTCGGGGCGGGCCAGGGCCGTCTCGAAAAGCAAGAAAAGCCTTGCGCAAACCACTCGGTAAAAACACACTGTGTTTTATATCACAATGCGAAAACAACTGCGTAAACAACACTGCGTAAACAAAACACGGCGTAACAAAACACTGCGTAAACACACTGTGATTTATTTCTTGACAAACTGCGTGAACAACACAGAGTAAACACTAAAATTGCGTAACAGACCGCGAGGGGAAACACCGCGCAGAAATTAATACGCAGGCAAGATGCAAGACACACGAAAAAAAACATGCGACATGACTACACCCTGTACAACAACTGATAAAACACTGCGTAGAACACAGGGGGGGGAAGGACAACAAAACAAAAAACATTGCGTAACAAAAAACACGACGTCAAAACACACTGCGTCCAAAGAAAAGCATTACGCAAACAACAACTCACAAAGAACTGCCACGAAGAAAACAAGATGCGACACGAAACAAGCACGCTTCACAAGAACATGCGGCGCACAACTCACTCCGGAAGAACACGCAGATCAAAAACAATAGAAAAAACGGCGTAAAAAAACAAACACTGCGCAAAACACATTTCAAGAAATAGCAAAACCACAACAATGCGTAAACAGACCTCACGGGGAAACCCGCGGCGTTGCTACACACCGTACAACAAACTGTGTTAAACACTACGTGAATTACTACCTTTAAAAAACTGCGTACACAACGCTACGTAACAAACACCGGGCTGCGTGATATATATATATATATATATGTGTGTGGACGCCCCCCACCACCACCAAGATCTACCTCATCGTTCTTCCGCAGCGGTCAACCTCATTCTGCCTTTTTCGGTTTCGCCTCGTCGTGTAGGAGGAGGAGGAGGAGGAAGAGGAGGAGGAGAAGGAGAGGAGGAGAAGCAGCAGCATAATAAAAAAACATAACATGAAACGAAGAGAAACTAATCATCAGAGGAGGAAAACGGAAAAAGGAGGAGGAGGAGGAGGAGGCTCCCGCCTGAGAGGCCCCCAAAAAAACCCAAACAGGAGGAGGCTCCCACATGAGAGGCCCCCCAAAAAACCAAACAAGATGAGGCTCCCGCATGAGAGGCCCCACCAAAAACAAACAGAAGGAGGCTCTCGCCTGAGAGGCCCAAAAAAACACAAACTGATTGAGGCTCCCGCCTGAAAAGGCCCCCAAACACAAAGAAACCCAAACACTATGCCTCTCATCCGTGTAACTGTCCCCCCCAAAAAAAGTTCCAGAGGAGTTGGCGGCCCTCGTCAGCGCATCTGGGGCAGCGGCGCCAGATCTCTCCTGGAACTTTGAGTGTGTGTGGTGTTTGTTGTTTGTGTTTTGCTGTTGTTTTTATATTGATTTCTTTTGAAAACAAAAATGTAATAATAATAATTAAAAAAAAATGTTTGGGACAGTTGCAGGGGTGAGAGGCATGGCGTTTGGGTTTCGTTTGGTTTTTTGGGGGGGACCTCTCAGACGGGAACTTCTATTTGTTTGGGATTTGTCGGGGGGGCCTCTCAGGCGGGAGCCTCCTTCTCTTTGGTTGTCGTTTGGATCTCTCGGGCGGGGGCCTCACCTTGTTTGTTTTGTTGGGGGGCATCCCAAGCGCGAGTTTCCTTGTGTTTGTTTTTTTTTGGGGGGGCCTCTCAGGCGAGAACCTCGTCTTGTTTCGGTTTCGGGGGGGGCCCTCAGGCGGGAGTCTCCCCGGGTTTTTCAACCAGCTTTTTCAGGTGGGAGCCTCCTCGCAGTGAGTAGTAGTTTGGCAAACTCTCAGGCGGGGGCCGGCGTCGATGGCAATGGGGCTGCAATCCAGGAGGGGGAATCCAAGAGGATGAGAGGGAGGAGAAGGAGGAGGAAGAGGAGGATGCGGACTTGGATGCGGATGCGGAGGAGGAAGAAGAGGAGGAAAAGGGGAAGAAAAGGAGGAGGAGGAGCAGGAAGAGGAGGGGGAGGAGGAGGATCATGAGGAGTCCGCGACGGGATACTCAGCGGGAGAGGAGAAGTGAGAAGAGGAGGAAGGGGAGGAGGACGAGGAGGAGGAGGAGGAGGAGGCGAGGAGGAGGAAGGGGAGGCGGAGGAGGAGGATCAGGAGGTGGCCGCGACGGGATGCTCAACGAGGGAAGGAGGAGGAGGAAGATGAGGAGGAGGAGGAGGAGGAGGAGGAGGGGGAGGGAGGGGGAGGAGCAGAAAGAGGACCCCCCCCCACCAGCGCCCACAGGCAGGCCATCTTCGAACGGGCTCAAGCCAACTGCGGAAGAGGGAAGGCAGCCTCAGAACGATAACTCGGGGCGCAATGCTCTGAAAATGGGTGTAACACCCAGGGTGTAGTCAAAGGCGCAATACCGATGTAGGATGATGATGATAGGGGAGGAGCCACAGCAGGGCGTAATGCTCTTGTTTCTAGCTGTAGGGGAGAGAACCGCACTGCTCTAGGAGGAAGAATGAAATTCTATAAAACGCCGGGCGCAAGGCTCCTCACATGGGCGTAAAGCCCAGGGGTGTGATTAAGGCGCAACGCCTGCTTTCTTCCGCGCAACGCTGATTCTCTTTGGGCGCAATGCCCTCCACGTGGGCGCAATACCCAATGCGCACATTGAGGCACAACGCCTGCTTCGAGCGCAGCGCTCAACGGGTACTAGCATATTGCTCCTTTCTCATGATCCAGAATAGTCAACTCTTCCTTGCTTGTCTCCCGCCCCTCCCTCATCGTTGCGCTGGGTCCGATGCGCCCCCCCCCCCCGCCCGCGAGACCGTGGATTCCTTCGGCCAAACGGGACAGGGGGGCACGCCCGTCCGTCTGGGCCGCCAGCGTTCCACAATCAGCGCACGCGCACAAGCGTTGCTCAATAGGCTTCGTGTTAGGTTTCAGTGGAGGGCGGGGCCCAGGGTTCGACGACTTTGCCGCTGGCCGCGCCCCCCCCCCCCCCCCGCCCTCCCGAACCATGAACCACTGGGGGTCGAAGAGCGCGCGCCCCGTCGGTTGGCGCGCTCATTCTCGGAGGGAGTCGACCTTGCATTCGCGCCAACTCTGGCCAGTTCGGGGATCGCAGGCTGGCCTGGGTATATTCGGCGCGCGCGCGCAGTTTGCATTCCAATTGCAATCGCCTGCGTCAGAGGACGCGATCGCTTCTCACAACGCCAAGCGCTGGTCGCGTTTGCCGGTGGTAACTCCACGACCGTCAGCGGCTCAGCCCCGCCCAGCCGACAGATGGCCAGGGCGCGGGCGGTCATCCCCGATTCGACTGATTTACGACCGTTGCTATGCATGCCCGATTTCCCGCCAACCGAGAGGCGCCCCCACCCTCTTCTCGTCGTCGGCACTCCGACGTGTAATCAGTGGTCTGCTGTCAGCATCAAGAGAGCGCCGTCGCGCCCCTCGACGCAGCCGGCAAAGCGTCGGGCAGTTTTCGGCCAGGTCGCCGCCGACATCACGAGTCGTACCGCGTCTTTCTTCGAGCCGCGCGCGGCGGTCGCGGGCGCGGCGAGCAAGGCGCAGAGAGGCCGTCCTCGCGGCAAGCGGTAGGCGGCGCTTCGTCGGCCTGCGGCGGCGGCCCGCCACGGGGCGCCCGCGCGGCCTGCTCCGAAGAAGGGCAAGGCCGCATCGTCAAGAAGGCGCACGCGAAGCAATCCATGAAGAAGAAGACGGCGCAGACCCCGCACGCGAGGCGCGGGACGAAGTCGGTGAAATCTCGAAAGTAAAGAATTGTTGTCAGCAGGATTCCGAAGGATCTGCACAAGGCGAGCGACGAGAACATCGTGGACATGCTGATTGGCGACGGCATCCTACAGATCATGACTGGCTGGCAGTGGGCAGTGCCTTTTCTGCAAGAAAGGCGCCCTCGGGCCTCTGACTCTCGTTGAAGGGCGGGGGGGGGGGGGGGGGGGCGCGGCCCTACCGCGCAGCGGGCGCGCGATCTTCAAGGTCGGCAGCGGGCCGAGACAGACTCCTCTCCAAGACCAGGCGGCGGCGCTGCACTGCGCCATCCTCGACGCCCCCCAGTCCACGGACCATTGCCTGACGGGCATGAACCACCGGGCGATCGGGGATATCTACCGCGCGAACGAAATGGCCCGCAGTCTCCACGTGCAGGAGATCGAGAAACCCATCAAGTTCGGCAGCGCCCAAGGCAACAAGTCGTGGCACGACGTCGAGGCGAATGAGGTTGACCTCAGGATGAACGTCGTCGACGACGGATGCCCGTCGCCCCACGATGCCGCTTCGACCCAAGGGCAATGGGGCGGCGCCCAGCAGCGGGGGGCCCCGCGCGCGCTCATCCTGACGTGTCTGAACCCATGGCAGGCCGCGTCTCCGGCGCCAGGCCCAGGCCCCAGCAGGGAGAACGGGTGGAAGAAGTCTGCGCGGAGGCACCTCCAGAACCGCAGCGCCATCCTCAACGCTGACGGCGCCCGCGCCTACAAGCCCCAGGTTCCTGGGGTGATTCGCGACCACGTGGTTCATATGAAGAAGAAGCTGAAGGACAGGAGCGGGAAGCCAGTCAAGCGCAACGGCAAGTTCGCGTGGACCCCCCCCCGAAGTACGGCAATGACTTCAAGCGCGCCATTCCAGGAACGAAGAAGACGTTGAAGCGCATGAGGGGCACGCAGGTGGTCGACAATAAATTCTGAGAAAATACACAAGAAGCACGGCGCAATGACATGCGACATTATTACACCCCGTACAACAAAGAGGCTCAACATTGCTTAACACTGCGTAACAAACGCTGCGGGGAACACCACACAAAAACGCCTGATAAAAAAACACTTCGCTCAAACATGACAAAAAAGAAAGAATCTATTTTTAATACATATATATGTATGCATAAAGAAAAGAAAAGAAAACAAAACAAAATAAAAGAAAAGAACAACTCACAAGAAACTGCAACGAAGAAAAACATATGCGACACAAACAACCACGCTTCACAAAAACATACGACGCACACCGCACGCCGTAAGAACACTGCGAAACACACGACGTACGAAACACTGCGTAGAACACGCTTCCGAACAAGAAAAACGGCGTAAACAGACCTCACGGGGAAACGCGCAACTTTGCGACACTCCGTTGAAAAAACTGCGCGCACCACAACTTTAACACATTACGCAGAAACAAAAAGCGCAAACAAAAATGCTGCGCAAAACACACGATCCCCCCCCCCAAAAAAAAAAAAAAAAAAACTACAAAAAAAGCACCGCGTAACAAAAAGACGCCCTGGTTTGCGGAAAACACCGCGTAAAAAAAGGCGCTGCGCACGCAGAAACACACACGCAGCGTGAACAAAGAAAAACATGGCGCACAAAAAAAACATTACGTAAACAACATTATGCGGCAAAAAAACACTGCGCATCAGATGAGTAAATAGACGCCGAAGGGAAACGCCGCGCAGAAAACAACGCGGAGAAACAATTGGCCGCAATACATTGCACAGGAACACGCGACATTTCTAGACTCCTTTTTCACAACCAAAAACACCTGAACAATACTCCAAAAAACTGCGTAAACAACTACGTCTTCTATGTACTTAGTTTCGCTTGTTTTTGAACAACAAAAAACACTCCCCCCCCCCCCCCCCCCCCACCCCCCAAGAAGAAGAGGAAAAACAAAAAAAAAAAAAAAAAAAAAAAAACACGCGACACAAAAAGACACTGCCATAGCAGGAACAACCACGGTGGAAGCACAAAACAGAAAACGCCACGCAGAAATCAAACAGCGAGAAACACCAGGCAGGAAACACCGCGCAGGAAACGACACGCAGAAAACCCCACGCAGGAAACACCACGCAAACAACACCACGAGGAGAAGCCGGGAGGAGGAGAAGGAACCGGGAGGAGGAGGAGAAACTGGGAGGAGAAAGGAGGAAATTGTAGAGCAGGAAGGTGCAGAGGAGGAAGAGGTAGAGGCAGAGACAAGACAAGACAAGACTCATGGGGCGCCAATGATCCAACCATCGCCAGAGCAACGCTGGCGCCTAGGTTCTGCTTCGGCAGGCCTCGCCGTGCCGCCAGGCACGCTGGCCTGCGCCCCAGCGGGGGCAGACGCAGGCTCGGCGGCGGGCCCTACGGCGCGCAGCCTGTGGCTGCCACCGCGAGCACCTATCCCGAGAAGAAACTCTATCCGAGACACGACTCAAGAGCAAAAAGATCGAGGCGAGCGACGAGCGATTAGCGAGCCGCCCCACCCCGACCAAGACCGCCCCTGCCGCGACGCGTCGGTCGCTGTCTGGGGAGGGCCACCGCGGGCCCCACTTCGGGAGCAGCTTCGAAGAACAAATGACAAGAGGCGGGAGGATCCCCAGGAGGCTCGAGCCCAGGAGGAGGACGGAGAGGGGTAGGTGTCAGGACTGCAGGCGGCGGCGGGGCAGGATGCCAAGATACAATTCTGGCGGAAGCCTCGCTTAGATGGCCACGCTGCAAAAGTCTCTGGGCACGCTCACTCATAGACCAGTCGAAACTCACTTGACTATGTCCAAGAGACGCTGCGCCTCGCGAACCAACACTCCGCGCGGTGCCCCCCCCACGGTGCGCTCCCCGCCCTGCGCCTTCAGCATGTTCCTGATTGCCGCGAGAAGCTGCACGCCCACGTTGTTGCCTGGAGTCGTGTCCAGCAGGAATTGTAATTTGGCCATATCTTCGCCTGCCTTCGTTTTGCCCTTCAAGCGCTTGACACGACAGAACCTGACCACGTCGCACAGGATCACTGGACCTGCTGCCGTACTCACCACATTCACCCAGCATTCCTTCGCGGCCACCTGCACTTTGGGAAAATCCCCCGACTCCGAGCCGACCGTAGCTGCTTCCACCATCGCCGAGAACACTCGAAGAAATGGGGCGCACAACTTCTCTTTCTGATACGTTTTTTTCCATCTTTGGCTGCGGCCTTCTCCTTCTCCCTCTCCGCCTGGGCCTCTGAATTGAATGACTGATTCTCCTCGAGCATGGCTTGCACCGCTGCGCTGTCTACTGGTAGAAGCCACGTGTCGTAGACCGCCCCGATCAAAGCGCGCAACTCCGCCTCGTCGTTCAGCACCAACTTTGCCAAAACTACCACTAGCTCGTCGATGGACTGTTTCTTGCCCTTGCCGCCTGCGAACTTCTGACCGCCCTCTTGTGGCCCCTTGTGAGACTCTCCGACACGGGCGACCCTGTTGTCTCGTCCCTCTGAAGACTTTGCCATCCACGCAGGCCTGCGAGGCGCCATCTGAGCGCCCCCCTCGGGCATCTGGGAAAACGCAGCTGTGGCGGCACCGGTCATACACATGCAAGGCTCGAGAAATGCGTGCGGACGTGGATCTGATAATCTGAGTAGCAAGATGCAAGATATTCACACACTAAGCACTGACGGTCATCCACTGAGTGCAATGGTTCGCAAGTACGACCACCTCCGGCGCAGCGCCATCCCCTGACTAGTGAACCCACAGGATGCCTACTAGCAATAGTATTTCTAGAAAAGATCACCAAGCAATTTGGACACTGATTTCTTTTGCATAGTACATGGCCTAGAAAACGGAAATGATGATGAAACCTCAAGTGATTCAAAGCCGATTTCTTATCAGTAAAATAGCAGCTACATCTAGCCAGGTCCCCAGACTCCTGCTTAGAATATACTCCACACACCCGACGAAATTCTCCGTCCCCAGCCTCCTCCACCTCCAAAACATGCCCGAGACCAGGATCTAGAAAACCTGGGGGAGGAATCCGAACAGTTTGAGAGTGACGACGGAGTTGGGAGAAGTCGATTCTGCACAGACACCGTCCAAGCTCCTCGTCCCACCACAGTGCCAAAAAGGAGCCCTGAAGCCTTGCGAGGAGATCAGCTCCTTCATCGATGCTTTCAAGACTCTCCAAGTCCGAATAGAAAAGCCTTGCCCATGGATTTGCATGCTTAGTCAATCTTCCCATACGGTCATACTGCTCATTCCCATCCATGGGCAAGACCCCAAAGAGAGCGGACAATATCTGCGCATGCCGTGCAGGAAATCGAATGAATTGTACGAGCCACCCTAGGCGGCGCACACGTATCCCGAGGAAGGAAGGCACGATCCTCCAGTGTCTGAAAACCTGCTCATTCGTAAGAGTGCGAACGTGATCATCGTCCTCATGTCTGCTAGCTCCACCCCTCATAGCTACTCTGCAATACCGAATAAAAACTGAATCTAGTCGCTTACACTGACCCTCTGTAACAAGATAGGCCTCGAGATTCTGGATGCCCGCGCCTTGAATACCAAGAAGAACCACGCGTTTCAAACGATATGCCACACCGTCCTGCGCCCAAAACTTTCCCAGAGAACGAAAGGACCCCTTAATACTAGCAATTCTGTTGGTGATCTCGGCCGTCAGAGCTTCCATTGCGTGGATCTGCCCTCCAAGCACACGCATAGTAGGAGCAATCCCTCCTTGAAAGAAACTGGGCTCCGTGACCCGCAGCAGCCTAGTCGCAAAAGCAAGACCTGGCCCGACCAGAAAGACGATGGTGTTCTGTTTAGCTGCATTATGTGCCCATCCCCCCCTCCGTAAAGCCTCATCCAACTTCATGCTTGAAAAAGCATGATCAGAGCTGATTTCTGTTAAACCCGCATCAATCGTACATGCTTGTGGCCCCCCACCGACGTGCAATTTCGTGAGATCATCTGCGTACTTGGTTAAACTCAAGTCCGCCTCTACCCCAATGATGGGGCATTCAACACGAAAAAGCTCCTCGCCGTCAAGGTTCTCTCTAAACTCCTCGCCCCACTCCTGAACAGGAATAGCATAGGCTCTGCAAACTATTGCCACTGCGTACGGGTCGCCCATTAAAGCCCCGCAGCGAGGACTAACAATCAACGTCCTATCTCGCGCTGGCAAACAGATCGTAGCGGCTCGAAACCTATCTTCACCAAATTTTTGATCGTCGAGATCCAGTAGCAGACGATTTGCCTCTTCCAGAAGCCTCCAGGAAGCAGAAGGAAATGCATTGTTCAAGTCCTTATTGGACCAACGCGCACTGCAACCACATACTCTCAAACGGTGCAGCATAAGTTGAACTACTAACATGGCCCCTTCTTTTCGTCGTCCCCGAGCAAAACCGTAATCGCAGGGTCCCAAAAGAGCAGGTTTGTGCCTAGCCATAGCCCCAGCCAACCACGCCTTCCCAGGTAGAGGCAGAGGAGGACAAGGAGGAAGAAGTAGAGGAGGAAGAGGTAGAGGAAGAGGAGGCACAGGTAGAGGAGGAAGAGGTAGAGGTGGGAGAGGTAGAGGCAGATGCGGAAAAGGTAGAGGCAAAAGAAGAAGAGATAAAGGCAAAGGAGGAACAGGTAGAGGCAAAGGAGGGAGAGGTAGAGGCAAAGAAGAAAGAGGTGGAAGAGGGAAAGGTAGAGGCAAAGGAGGAAGGGGAAGAGGAAAAGGAGAAAAAGGTAGAGGCAAAGCAGGAAGAGGTAGAGGCAAAGGAGGAAAAGGTAGAGAAGGAAGAGGTAGAGGAGGCAGAGGTACAGGAGGAAGAGGTAGAGGAGGAAGAGGTAGAGGAGGAAGAGGTAAAGGAGGAAGAGGTCGGGGGGAAGGGGTAGAGGAGGAAGGGGTAGAGGAGGAAGAGGTAGGGGAGGAAGAAGTAGAGGAGGAAGAGGTGGAGGAGGAAGCGGTAGAGGAGGAAGAGGTAAAGGAGGAAGAGGTAAAGGAGGAAGAGGTAGAGGAGGAAGAGGTAGAGGAGGAAGAGGTAGAGGAGGAAGAGGTAGAGGAGGAAGAGGTTGAAGAGGAAGCACTTGAGGAGGAAGAGGTAGAGGAGGAAGAGGTAAAGGAGGAAGAGGTAGAGGAGGAAGAGGTAGAGGAGGAAGAGGTAAACAAAATCACAAACGTAAACAAACAATACGTACACAAACACTGCGTAGACAACAACACTGCGTAGAAAAACAAACACTACGAACAATGCACAACGTAAAAACACTAAGTAAAAAACACTACGGAAACAAAACAGCTACGTAAAAAGCGCGACGTCACGAAAACACTGCGTAACACAACAAAACACATTACGTAACAAACACAACGTAGATTTGTAAATGCACGATTACAACTCCAGATTCCACGATTCGGAGAACCCTGGCTGCAGCTCACCGGCGTGGGCCCGTTCTCATCTTGCCCAAGCCCTGGACACCGACCTGGCCCCCGACTTGGCCCGACCCCAGTCTCCCGGGAGATCCCTCGTGTTGAAACGGACCTGTCCCTTTCTGCCGCTTGCATATTACTCTCTCTCTCTCTCTCTCACTGACTTTTTTTTTTTGTTCTCTCTCTCCCTCTCTCTCTCTCTCTCTCCCTCTCTCTCTCTGTCTCTCTCTCTCCCTCTTTCCATACAAGTACGAAAATGCTTATATTTGAGAGAGCGTGACCCCCCTCTTCCTCCGGAACCCGGAGGTCCCCCCCCCCCCCACCTCCGAAAATCCCCCCCCCTGCTGGACACCCCCCCCTCCGACGGCCCCTCGAAAACCCGGGGGGGTCACTACCGGTTCGTTCCCCCCCCCCTCTGACTTTGTTTTCTCTCTGACTTTGTGTTCTCTCTCTCTCTCTCTCTGACTTTGTTTCCTTTCTCTCTCTCTCTCTCTCTTTTTTTTCTCTCTCTCTCTCTATCTCTCTCTCTCTCTCTCTCTCTCTCCCTCTCTCTATATATACAAGTACGAAGATGCTGATATTTCTGTGTATGTATAATATATATATATATAAACACATATATATGTATATATATATATATATACATATATATGTATATGCTCACCCACCCTATGATCATACCTATTCGTCTCTCGCGCGGCCGCCGATCGATGTCTTCGCTCTCCGTGTCCTTCTCCTGTCCCTCCCTGCATCTCCTCCTCTTCCCCCTTCTCCTCCTCCTCCTGCTCCTCCTCATCGGAATCTTCGGATTCGCTGAAAACCAAAGAAACCCGCAAAACACTAAAAAAACAAAAACAACCAAAAACAAAGAAGACAAAAACACGATGCGTTCGGGAGAACTTCTGGGGAGGGGGCCGGCCAAGGTTCTCCCGAAATCATAGTTTTTTGTTGTTTTTGTTTTCTGAAAGATTTTCACTGGCGTTCGGCCTCCACAGAAGGATTCCTGTTGAAATCCTCTGCGAAAGGAGATTCCCATTGAGATCTTCTACACCTCCTCACCCTCCTCCTGCTCCTCCTAACCCTCCTCATCCTGCTCACTTCGGGGCGTTACTCACAAATCTAGTTGTGAACGCAGCTGCACAACTAATTTTGTGAGCAACCTCCCGATACGAGACACTACTCGCAAAACTATTTGTGAACGCCGCTCCACAACTAGTTTGGTGAGTAATGAGCTCCTTCTCGTCATCGTCATGCTCCTCACTCTCCTCTTCTTCATCCTCCTGCTCCTCCTGCTCCTCTCCCCTCCTGCTCCTCCTGCTCCTTGTCATTCTGCCCCCTCCTCTCAGATTCGAGGCGATACTCATAAATCTAGTTGTGAACGCAGCTGCACAATTAGATTTGCGAGCAACCTCCAGGTACGAAACACTACTCGCAAAAACTACGTGTGAACGCTGCTCCACAACTAGTTTGGTGAGTAATGAGTTCCTCCACGCTTTCGTCATGCTCCTCACTCTCCTCTTCGTCCTCCTCCTGCTCCTCCTGCTCCTCTCCCCTCCTGCTCCTCCTTCTCTTCTCCATGCTGCCCCCTCCTCTCCGCTTCGAGGCGATACTCGCAAATCTAAGTGTGAACTCAGCTACAACACTAGTTTTGCGAGCAACTTCCCGGTACGAGACACTACTCGCAAAACTATGTGTGACCGCCGCTCCACAACTAGTTTGGTGAGTAATGAGTTCTCCCTCGTCATCGTCATTCTCATCACCCTCCTCTTCTTTCTCCTTCTGCTCCTCCTGCTCCTCCTGCTCTTCTTCATTCTGCCCCTGCCTCTCCGCTTCGAGGCGTTACAAATCTAGTTGTGAACGCAGCTGCACCACTAGTTTTGTGAGTAATGGGTTTCTCCCCACCTTCGTCGTGATCCTTGCCCGAATCTTCCTCTTCTTCCTGCTCCTCCTGCTCCTTCTGCTCCTCATGCTCCTCCTGCTCCTTTTCGTTCTGCCTCCTCCTCTCCGCTTCGAGGCGTTACTCGCAAATCTAGTTGTGAAAATAACTCCACAACTAGTTTTGCGAGTAACCTCCCGCTTAGAGATATTATTCAGAAAACTAATCGCGAACGCCGCTCCACAACTAGATCTGTGAGTAATGGGTTCTCTCCCCGCCTTCGTCATGCTCCTCACCCTCCTCATCTTCCTCTTCTTCCTGCTCCTCCTGCGCCTCCTGCTCCTCTTCAGTCTGGCCCCTACTCTCCTCTTCCTCATCTTCCTGCTCCTCCTGCTCCTCCTGCTTTCCTCCATTCTGCCCCCTTCTCTCAGCTTCGAGGCGTTACTCACAAATCTAGTTGTGAACTCAGCTGCGCAATTAATTTTGCGAGCAACATCCCGCTACGAGACACGACTCGCAAAACTATGTGAACGCCGCTCCACAACTAGTTTTGTGCGAAACGCGTTCCGCCTCACAAATGTCATTCTCCTCACCCTCCTGTTTTTCCTCCTTGACCTCCTCTTTCTCCTCACCCACCTCCTCCTCCTCCATCTTCTCTTCCTCCAGTTCAACCTGTCCACTCCTCTCCGCCTCCAAGCGTTACTCACGCATGTAGTTGCGAACGCAGCTCCGCAAGTGGTTTTGTGAGTCATTTGTTGACCATTGCTTTCGTGATGCTCCTCATCCTCCTCGTCTTCCTCCTCCTGGTCCTCCTCCTCCATTCCCCAGTGAAATTCCTTCTCCTCGCCATTCATCCTGCCCCCTTCTCAAAAGAGTTCTAATGGAACCCTTAACAAAAAGCAGAATGAGGCGGCTGAGACGGAGGTAGAAGATGAGGCGAACAAGGGGAAGGTTCTTATTGAAAATCGCCACAAAAGGATTCTTGGTGAAACCCTCCACAGCAGGATTCCGAGTGAAACCCTTCACAAGAAGGAGAAGTAGGCGGATAAGGAGGAGGGTAAGGAAACGTAAGGCGGATGAGGAGGAGGAAGGAGGAAATCCTCCACAGAAAGATTCCTATCCTCCACATAAGGATTCATATTGAAATCATCAACAGAAGGATTCGCGTTGAAACCCTTCAGAAAAAGGAGACTTAGGCGGATGGGAAGGAAGAGAAGGAGGAGTATTAGGCGGATGAGGAGGAAGAGGAGGAGGAGGAGGAGGAGGAGGAGGGATGATAACCTCCACAAAACGATTCCCAGTGATCGGTTGCAACGCAATCGATTGGATTGTAATGCGTTGCCATCGGTTGAAGCCGCTTTGCGTTGAAGTGCTTGGAATGCAATCGCCTAGGTTGCGTCTGCCAACGTAGCAACACATAATCAAGAAGAGCAGGAGGAGGAAGGAAGGGGGAGGAATGACTGGAGGGATCAAGGGAGCATGTGTATGACAGGAGGAGGATGATGAGGACAGGGATGAGAACGAGGAGGAGGAGGAAGACCAGAGGGAGATGAATAGAGGAAAAGGAAGAGAAATGATGAGGGGAGAGGATGGAGAGGGAGAGGAGAAGGAGGAGGAGGACGAGGATGGGGGGAAGGATGCTTAGGATGAGAAGAAAGAAGGCCACATGGATGATCATAGGGGGGGCGAGCATACATATATATATATATATATATATATATATATGTATATAGGCTTTGGGGAGCTCTCTTGGAGGCCTCTGGGAAGCCTGTGGGAGACCTGGGGCACCAGGCGGGAGCAGCCCCTGGAGCTCCCTGCAACCTCTTGGGGCTCTGGCGGCTCCGGGCCGGCGAAACCCTTTAAAAACACAGGGAAAGGAAGGCCCCGTGCCCCCCATGCGCCGCCGAGGTCCCTGGGCGGCCACGTCCCCAGGGGCTCTGGTGGCTCCGGGTGGCCGAAACCTATGAAAACACAGCGAAAGTGAGGCCCCGGGCCCCCCATGCCCCGCCGAGGTCCCTGGGCGGGGCCCCCCCGCCACGTCCCCCGGGGCTCTGGTAACTCCAGGTGGCCGAACGTCTGTCCAAACAGTGGGAAATTAAGGCCCCGGGCCCCCCATGCCCCGCCGAGGTCCCTGGGCGGGACCCCCCCGACCACGTCCCCCGGTAGGTGTGTGTATATGCATACACATATATAGATATATAGACATACACACACACACATCTATATATATATATATATACGAATATATGTCTGCATGCATACATACATACATACGTACGTACATACATACATACATACGTACGTACATGTACATGTGCATGCACATGCACATGCACATGCGCATACATACATACATACATATTCAGACATGCATACATACATGCATGCATACATCCATGCATACATACATACATACATACATACATGCAACCATACATACATGCATGCAGACATGCATACATCCATAGATGCATACATGCATACATACATACATGCATGCATGCATGCATACATGCATGCATGCATGCATGCATGCATACATACACACATACATACATACATACATGCATGCATGCATGCATGCATACAAACATACCTACATACATACATACATACATACATACATACATACATACATGCATGCATGCATACATACATACATACATACATACATACATACATATCTGCGTACATGCATACGTACGTACCTACATACATACGTACATACATACAGACATACGTACATATGTGTATATATGCATACATACATACATCCATACATGTATAAATGCCTAGCTACCCACCGGCCTGTCTATCTACCTATCTACCTACCTACCTACATACGTGCATACACACATGTGTACATACATATATACATACATACATGCATGCATGCATGCATATGTACGCTTACATGCACCTATACATATATAAATACACAAAGAGAGAGGGTGAGACAGAGTAGAAACAGAGAAAAAGAGAGAGATGGAGAGAGAGCTAAGGTAAGAGAGACAATGGGAGAGAGAGAGAGAGAGAGAACAAGAGAAAGAGAGATCCGCGGAGGAGGGGGTAGGACAGCTACAGGAGCGCGCTGGCGCCCACCGCCGTCCCCCAGCGTGTTTGCGCTCGGCGCAGTGCGCCTCGGCCGCTCATCTCTCGTGCGCCACGGCGATGACGACAACGTCGACAACGACGACTTGCCACGACGACGACGACGACAGTGCGCTGCATGTGCCCGCCCCCCTGACGCCGCCTCGGGGTCCCAGCCGTAGTGGGAGCCACTTGTGGAGGAACTGCGCCGTCCACACTGTCCTCGCCCAGCGAAAGCTCGATCGGGTCGAAGCGGAGCCTCTGGGGACCAGGGGGTGGCAGGGAGGGAGCTCCCCGCGCCCTCCAACTCACTTCCTCCTGTTCCCTCCTCCTTCGCCTCCGCCCTCCTCCCTCCCTCCCCTCTCCCTCTTCCGTCCCCCTCCTCCTCCCTCCTCCTCCCTCCTCCTCCCTCCCTCCTGTGCCTCCACCATCCCTCCTCCCGCCCTCCTCTCTCCCTCCTGCTCCTTCCCCTTCTCTTCCCTCCCTCCTCCCCCCCCCTCCCTTCCTCACCCGCCTCCTCTCCTCCTCCTCCTCCTCCTCCTCCTCCTCCTCCTCCTGCTGATCCTCCTCCTCCTCCTCCTCCTCCTCCTCCTCTGCTGCCTCCTCCTCCTCCTCCTCCTCCTCCGCCTCCCCCTCCTTCTCCTCCTCTCCTCCTCCTCCTCCTCGGCCTCCGCATCCGCCTCCGCCTCCGCCGACGCCTCCTCCTCCCTACTCCTCCTCCTCCTCCTCCTCCTCCTCCGCCTCCTCCTCCTCCTCCTCCTCCTCTCCTCCTCCTCCTCCGCTCCCTCCTCCGCCTCCTCCGCCGCCTCCTCCTTCTCCCTCTCCCTCCCCCTCCTCCCCCTCCTCCTCCTCCTCCTCCTCCTCCTCCCTCCTCCTCCTCCTCCCTCCTCCTCCTCCTCCTCCTCCTCCCCCTCCTCCTCCTCCTCCTGCTCCTCCTGCTCCTCTTCCTGCTCTTCTTCCTCCTCCTCCTCCTCCTCAAGCTCCAAGGGGGGCGGCGCGCTGTAGCACCATTGTTGGGCTCTCGGATGCTCTTCGCCTCTCGGTTTCCTGCCTTCTCGCGGTGCTTGGGGATCACCAGTACGACTGTCGTGGGAACGCTGTTTGCGATTGTTCTGGCAATGGTGATGGTGACTAAGGGAAAGGTTGCAATGGCGGAAACGTCGGCTTCAGCGATTTCTATGGAGGCGGTTTCTTGCATCTCCGCGGTCGCTACTTCCGAGGCCACAGCTGGGAGATGCTGCAGGCTCATCATGGCGCGGAACTGCAGCAAATGGGGTGTCAGATCATTACCCGCGGTGTATTCCAGCTGTTCGCAGATCATGAGTTGGCTGCGGCGCCGTCGCTGACGGGTATTTCGTGCCCTTGCCCAGTCACGGAGTGCCGACAAGTTCTCGAAGGTTTGGTCAGGGAGTATGTTGGTTGTTCATGTATGGATGCAGCTGCTCGCAGGGTCGTGTTCGACTTGGCGTTCGGGGCGACGGTGGGCCAGCTCCCGAACTTTACTATTGTCAGTGTGACCAGGCGGACTTGCGATGTTAGGGCTGCGCGGTGCCCGGCCATCACGGCCACTCTCAAAGAATTGCCTGGGTACCAGCCGTGCGAGTGCAACCACAACGCGGATGAGGCACCTCGTTTCCTGGTCAACGGGCAGGACCTGCCCGCGCGGATTAGCCTGCAGGGACCGAGTTCGGCGACGCAGTTCATCGGGTCCGATGGGAGCGTGGACCTCATGGGCATGTGCTACCAGGCTACGGTGTGGCGTTGGCGGGTCTGTTTCACAAGTGTTTGGGACGGCAGCATAGTACGGAGCGCGGTGCTGGGTGTTCTCGCGGCGCTGGCCGTTTTGGACACGATTCCTCGCGAGCCAGCCCCATTCATCGGCGAGCCGCACAAGGCCCGCATCATGGGTGGCCACGTCGGGCTCTACTCGGACGTCTTTCAACATGGCATGGAGTGGAGGACCTCTGGGTCGCTGTCTGAGCGGCTCAGGAAGATTCGTGATGGCATACCGAGGCCGAGTTCTTGCGTGTTTTTCGGAGGTGTCGTGATTGTGGGCGGTTGCGGGAGGCCGCACTATGCAAGGCACTGTGCAGCAGGGAGCTCCAAATTCATCAAGCTTCATGCTGCCATTGGGCGTTTAAAAAGTGTGGCTCAAGCTGGATGATCGGCGGGGGCAGTGACACTCGGGCAGTGGGCATGGGGCTTTTGCTGTGAGTGGTTCAGGCTTGGTCGTTCGCAAGGCTGGGATTCTGGAATTCATCGTTGTGGAGATGGGTGCGTCGGTTCCTCAGACGTTCAGTTTCCTTGTTGGCTCGTATCGGCCGCCATCGATAAGGTGGTCCTCATCTGTGTAGCAGTGGGGGCGTTCTCTATTGGTGGCTCGTTTCCCGATTGGCACGGGCATATCGGCAGGCGTGTTTTGTTTCCACCTGGTTTCGGTACTGTGCTGGTGGCATGAG
Organism: Prorocentrum cordatum; assembly: GCA_963575745.1. Lineage (NCBI taxonomy): Eukaryota > Dinophyceae > Prorocentrales > Prorocentraceae > Prorocentrum > Prorocentrum cordatum. The sequence goes on from CAUYUJ010015060.1 coordinate 1,716,361, forward strand.
CAAGCGCGACAGGAGGCTTGACCTACTGTAGTCGTGTGCGGGTTCAGCGTGCCCCATGGTTTCGGCTGGCATTTGATGGCGACAGGTTATACCGTGGTGCTTTATTGCAAGTGCGGCAGGTGTACCCATTGAGGTGGCGTATTGGCTGAGCCTGGCCAGCGCAAGGCAGGCGTAGTGTTGGCTATTGCTGGTTAGTTGTTGTGGCTTATTGGCTGAGCCTGGCCAGCGCAAGGGAGACGTAGTGCTGGTTATTTCTGGCTGTGTGGCTCCCACTCGTCAGTGCATGCCTTGGCGTACCGAGGTACCGGAGTCGGATGTGGCGGACAATCAGGAGAAGGGCGTACGGGCTGGGTTGCTGCCGTGTGCATGTGCATTGTTAATGTGTTGTCAAGGTGTTTCGATTCGATCGACTTCGTGGGCGTGGGCGAGTGGTCTGTCGCAGGCCCGTGAGGTGTGGGATGGACTTAGTCCTGGAACTCCTGAACCTTGAACTCCTCCTCCTCCTCCTCCTCCTCCTCCTCCTCTTCATCGCCCTCCTCCTCCTCCTCCTCCTCCTCCTCCTCCTCCTGCCCAGCGAGCTTCGTCGAAACGAACTAGAGTTTCTGGGACGAGGGTGAGGGGGGAGGGAGCCTCCTCCCTCGCCCATGAACGCCACAAACCTCCAGTCGTGATTCTGCACGGCGGAAAGAGGTGGGGGCTCCGCCCTCCCTCGTGGCCTGACCGACCCATGCTGCGCGCGCGCCGCGTGCGCGGGCGTGCGAAGATCCCGCTGATCAATGGCCACGAACCTCCAGTCGCGATCGTTCACGGCGGGTCGCCATCTTTCACGGCGGGAATGCGGCAGGGCTTCGGGTACGTTGCGGATACGGTGGAGGGCTCCTCCCCCCCATCCTGGCCCGACCGACCCCCCCACGCCGCGCGCGCGCTGCGCTCGCTGAAACCCACTCGTGCTTCACCGGCACTGCAGGGAGAGAAGGGGGGGGACTGGAGGGAGGGGGGGAGGAGGGAGGAGGGCAACGAGGCAAGAGGGGGAGGTGGAGGATTGGAGGAAGAAAGAAGTTGAGAGGAGAGAGGAGGGCGCGATGACGGAGGAGGGGGAAGAATAGGAGTAGTACAAAACGGGAGGCGAGATGAGGGAGGAGGGTGGGAAGAAGGGACGGAGGGAGAAATGAGGGAGGAGAGAAGGAAAGAAGGAACGCAGTGTCGATGTCACATGTTGCACTAACGCGCACCCCGACCATGTTGAACAGCGAGACGGCAAGGATAAGCACGCGCACGCCCAGGAAGAAAACGCACACGAAACACAGTGGCTGCCAAACGCCACCACCCAGAAAAGAACGACTGCGACATATCACGGCTCAACCAGAAAATAACGCAGACGGCACGCAACGACCATAACTGTGGAAAAGACTGTCACCTTATTGCCCGCGCCTCACATCCCTCGGTACATGTCCGCACGCGGGGTCAACCTCGCGGGCGCAAAAGAAATACGATGAGCACATAACAACAGCAACCCAGTTTGAAGCCCACCCCTATGCCGGAAACGGACGCCAGGTGATGCCCTCCAGCTTGTTTTGCAAATTCCCGACCTAGGTTCTGCCAGAAGGGTTCTTCACGTGTATGTTTAAAGGGCCGGGCAGTGGTCCTCGCCCCAGGCGGTTCCCCCAGTATCCGCCCCGCGGTTCCCCCAGTGACGGCCCCTTAGCTTAGCGTTGCTTATCTCATCTTAGCTTAGCGTATTTCATTATAGCTTAGCTTAGTTTCATCTTAGCTCAGGTTTATCTTAGCTTAGTCCTTAACGGTTTGTAATATATCTTGTCGCCTTCAGCCCACCCCGCCTTCGGTCCACGTGGCCGTCGCAAGTCATAGCAAGTGTCCTATCTCTTGTAGCCTTCGGGCCATCCCGCCATCGCGCCTTGGTTGTAGGTCAGGGGCCCCTTCGATGCCTGTGGGGATATCGGGTGGCCTCTTGGAAGCCTCTTGGAGAGAGTTTGGGGATGTCTTCGGGAGCCTCTCGGGGGCCTTTTGGGGCATCTTGGGGCCTGATTTGAGCTTCTAGCAGTCGTACAGTGAAGTAAATCGGGCCTGCTCCTCCACAGGGGGAATATTCAAAAAAAATAGTCAGGGCACGATTTGCTTATATTTTGTGTGAACACTGTTCCCTACCTAGGCTCTGCCTAAAAGGGTTCTTACTCTCTGGGCTTAAAGGGGCCTGGCAGTGGAAAGCGCCCTGGGCGGTTCCCTCAGTATCCGCCCGGCGGTTCCCCCAGTTACGTCCCCTTAGCTTAGCGTTGCTTATCTCATCTTAGCTTAGCCTCGCTTAACTTAGCTTAGTTTTGCTTAGCTTAGCCTAGCCTAGCTGAGCTTACCTTAGCTTAGCCTAGCCTAGCTTAGCTTAGCTTAGCTTAGCTCAGCGTAGCTTAGCTTAGCTGAGCGCAGCGCAGCATTAGCATGGCATAGCGTATCATAGCACAGCATAGCATAGCATAGCATAACATAGCATAGCATAGCGCAGCATAGCACAGCATTGCATAGCACGGCTTAGCTTAGCAAAGCACAGCGCAGCATAGCATAGCATAGCATCGCATAGCTTAGCTTAGCAAAGCACAGCGCAGCATAGCATAGCATGGCATCGCATAGCATAGCATAACATGGCATGACTGTAGGTGTAGATGTGGATATAGGGTTAGATGTAGATGTAGGTCTTAAGCTGTACTACTACTACTACTACTACTACTACTACTACTACTACTACTACTACTACTACTACTACTACTACGACTACTACTACTACTACTACTACTACTACTACTACTACTACTACTACTACGACTACTACTACGACTACTACTACTACTACTACTACTACTACTACTACTACTACTACGACTACTACGACTACTACGACTACGACTATTAGTAGTAGTAGTAGTAGTAGTAGTAGTAGTAGTAGTAGTAGTAGTAGTAGTAGTAGTCGTAGTCGTAGTCGTAGTCGTAGTAGTAGTAGTAGTTAGTAGTAGTAGAAAGTAGTAGTAGTAGTAGTAGTAGTAGTAGTAGTAGACGTAGTAGTAGTAGTAGTAGTAGTAGTAGTAGTCGTAGTAGTAGTAGTAATAGTAGTAGTAGTAGTAGTTCTAATACGACTACTAGTACTACTAGTGCTAGTACTACTACTACTACTACTACTACTACTACTACTACTACTACTACACGCTGGAGCCAAAACCACAACGGAAGTCCTCGAGCCGCACGTGCTTGAGAGAAGTGAGTGAGGAGGGAGAGGGGAGGGAGGAGGGAGGAGGGAGGAAGGAGGGCGGGATGGAGGGGGGGGGAGGGAAGGAGGAAGGAAGGAAGGGCCAGGGGGAGGGAGGCAGGTATCCAGGAGGAGGAGAAGGAGAAGAAGAAGAGCGGGCAGGGAGGAGTGAGAACGGAGGAGCGATGGGGGAGGGAGGAGAGGCGAGGCAGGAGCAATAACAGCCTCGACCAGTGTAGCTCGAAAAAGAAGTTGCTGGCGTCCATGCCGTCGTCGTCCTTCGGCGAGTCGCCTCAGTCAACACTCCCAGGCATCCTCCTCCTCCTCATCATCCCCAACACTGCGACGTATGACCTCGTACATAAAATGGCGTACGTGCAAGACGAATTAATTTACATGGTGGCGGATCCATTTCCGATTGTCATGGGAGCCGGTAGCGGGCCCCAGAGCCGAAATCAAAACAACGACTCCTCCTGGCCCCCATCGCCGTCATCTTCGTCCTCCTCCTTCTCCTCCTCCTTCCTCCTCCCTCCTCCTCCTCCTCCTCCTCCTCCTCCTCCTCCTCCTTCTCCTCCCTCAACCTTATCGTCCTTTTCACTCCCCCTCGTCCTCCTCCCCCCATGTTCCTCTTCTTCCACCATCATTGTTCCCCGCCGCCGCCGTTGTCCTCGTCGTCCTCGCTCCCTGCGACCGCGACGACGACGGAAGACGGCGACAACGACCACGACCACGACGACGAACACGACAACGTGGTCGTCAGTGGCGGCGGCGACGACGACGACGACGACGGCGACGATGTCGCATCGACGACGGCCAGGGCGCAGGCGACGACGACGACGGTGACAGCCACGACGACGAAGACGGCGATGACTCCGACCACGACGCGGGCGACGACGTCACGGCGACGACCACGTCGGCGACGGCGACGACGACGACGGCGACGACGACGACGAGAACCACGACGACGATGCGGCGACGGCGGCGGCTGCGGAGGGGGCGGCGGAGAGGGGGCGACAAGCGGCCGCCGAGGCGCGCGCCGCGGCGCCGCCGGCGAAGCCGGCCCTCCCGCGCGAGCGCCCCGCGGAGCCCGGGGTCGTTCCGCATGCCCTCGAGGCTCCTCGCCAGGGAGGCGAAGACATGCCATCCTCAACCAGCATGGTCATCATCACCACCACTGCTCCAGCACCACCACCACCACCCTCCTCCTCCTCCCCCTGTCCTCTCCCTCCTCTTCCGCGTCCTCCTCCTCCTCATCTTCCTCCTGCTACTCCTCCTCCTCCTGCTCCTCCGCCTCCTCCTCGACGCATGAGTCGCAGCCCGGCGGGAGCATGTCGCCTGCCACAACACGCCCGCGCCGGGAGGACCAGCCGCACGGGAGTGGGCATCAGAAGATGACGAACAAAACACCTGCCAAACCTGGTACCGGGTGGTGGAATACAGGGCGACCAAATCCAACCCCTTGCCGTCGCTCGGACGTCCATTTCCCGTGCATGTTTCGGTTTCGTGCGTGTTTGTCTTGCTCGATGGTCCAGGATGGTCCTCGACGGTTCTCGCCTGGAAATAAATGCACACGTCCGAGCGATGCCAAGCCCCTCAGATGGAAAACGGAGAGCTCCATGACCTACCACCAAGCTTATCATCGTGTCGAACCCTCCTCCGTGTAGCGCAGCCGCCGCGCCGCCGCCTCCTACTACCAGCACGACCAGACTAGGTTATGCATTCGCGCTCGTTCCTCCTAATCCTCCTCCTCCTCCTCCTCCCCTTCTTTTCCTCCTCATCCTCCTCTTCCTCCTCCTCCTCATCATCATCAGCATCAGCATCACCATCACCACCACCACCATGATCACCATCAGCATCAACAGCAACATCAACATCATCATCCGCATCAGCATCTGCATCATCATCAACAGCATCATCATCATCATCGTCATCCATCACCAGCAACAGCATCAGCATCGTCATGATCAGCATCATCAGCAGCATCATCATCATGAGCATGTCATCATCATCAGCATCATCAGTATAGTCGTGATCATAATCATCATTATCATCATCAGCAACAGCATCACCAACATCGGCAACAACATCACCGCCATCATCATCACCAGCAACATCATCATAATCATTAGCGGTAGCATAATCATCATCCGCATCAGCAGCATCATCATCAGCATCATCATCAGCATCAGCATCAGCATCATAATCATCATCATCATCATCATCATCATCATCATCATCATCATCATGGCCATCGCCAGCATCATCATCAACCTCAGCATCATCGTCAGCACCATCAGCATCATCATCATCATCATCCTCATTATCATCATCGTCATCATCATCATCATCACCCTCATCATCCGCCTCCTCATCCTCATCCTCATCCTCGGTCGATCAGGGATGAAGGCCCGACCAGGATGGAGGGGTCGGAAGGGGCGATTTTGACCGGACTTCGAAAAAGAGGGGGGGAGATTCGAGGATCGTCGAGGGTCGCAGCCATCAGGCTGCACTCCGCTCTTTGTGAACGCCCCCGGGGCCTCTGGAGACCTCCAGAGACATCTCAGAGTGCAACGTGGCAAGGCTTTTCGGGCTGCAGGCAGCCCCTCAGGGCGGGAAGAGGGAGCGCCCTCGCCACCGTCCCTTTCATACGACATCCGAAGGATTGACGACATTCAACCCGTACAAGCACTGCGAGAATATTTTTGTGTCGCGGAAAATGAAAAATCTCGTCTGTCTGAGTGCGCGCCCCATGAAGACGCGGACACGCGCGGGCGCGCCACCGCAGCATTGCGCGTCGCCGCCACGGGCGGCATATCTTACGAATGGCCCCACTCGCGTGAAGACGCACCACTGGCGACGGAAACGATCCACACGCGGCGAAGGGCATGGCTGCGCCGCGCGCCAGCTGGATTACCCGCAACCTCCGGGAAGCCCGACTCGCCTTCGAGCGGTGTCCCACACCTGCTGCGAAATCGTGACAAGCGCGGGATACCCCACGCATCCAGACGCCTGCCTGGCACTCTGAGGCGTTCGCCCCCGCGCGTGCGGAAGCGCCAGAACGCAGCACGCAGTGGCCTTCGGCCACTTGCGAGCGGCGCCCCCACGCATGGAGGATAGCTTCGACCACGGACGGAAGTCTCGCAACCCCAAACGTCCGCGCGGCATTCAGAGGCATGCGCCGCCGCGCGGGCCGATGCGCCGAAAAGCACGGCGCGGTGGCCCTTGTTCACCTGGGACGGCCGCCAGATCACGCCGGCCTTGCACGGCCTCCGCAGAAAGCCGCCGCCCTTGTCTGTTGCGCCTGGCCAGGCTGGGTCTGCTTAGGGCGCCCGGCACCGAGGGCGGAGCAAGGGGCAATCGGCGCCGGATTCTCAATGTGAACTTCGATATGGATTTCAATATGGATTTCGAATGGATTTGCGAGGGCGGTCAAGTGCGTGAGGGGTGTCAAACATTCGGTCCCATAGTTCCACTTCGAATCCACCTCGAAATCCACTTTCGAAATCAAGCCCAAAATCCACGTCATCCACTTGCGACATCCATTTCGAAATCCATGTCGAAATCCACGTCGGAATCCATGTCGGAATCCACCCGAAATCCACTTCGAAACTCACCTTCTCAGGTCGACATGGATGGCAATATGCTGTGGGCGGTCCACTGAGGGAAGGATAGACTGCAAGGTTTTGAGGTCGAGCTGCCTGCCATGCGCGCGGGGTATCAACAGCGGGCAGCGCGAAACTCTCGCAGCGCAACTGCCCGTGACCTCGCCCGGCCCGGTGGCAGGCGCTCAATCAAGGTCACAAGTGCGAGAGTGGGGGCCCCGCACACGCAACTCTGCCGCCGAGAAGACGCAGTCCTGCAGGGGCTGTGACTTCCAGACGTTGTAACAGAACTGAAGTTTGCGCACCCGTGCCTGAGCCAAAGTTGGGGCGCCTTCTTCCTCGTAGAGAGCAACGAACATCAGCAACTGCTGAACGAGGAGATAGAGGAAAAAGAACTATGCACATGCACCGATTCTGGCCAGGCCCATCCTGAGCCCATGATCGGTGCATACGCCCTCCTGCCTTCACCAGGAAGGCATATGCACCGATCCTGGGTCAAGGATCGGCCTTGCCAGGATCGGTACATGTGCATAGTTCTCCTCGCCCGAGGAGAAGGACCAGGCCGAGGAGGGGGAGAGTGAGGAGGCGTTTATATATACACTGCGCACGCGTTGGCATCTCGTGGGCAGGCCGGCAACACTGGCCGATGATATGTGCACGATCGCTAGGACAGCACGGGCAATTTACCTTTCCGCTGCGATCTTCACACGAGGTCTCCTCGCGTCTCTCCGGGCTCTTCGTTCCCGCCGAGAGTTTCAAAAAACCACTCAGGATTCACTGCTGAGACCTTGTAGCCTGACGTATGTGGTGTTCCTCGCTGTCGGCCTCCACGGAACCATCACAGTGGGTCCAGGACGACAAACTGCCCGCAGCGACGCAGCAACCACACAGCATCCGACGTAACCAACCCGACCAAACGCAACCGACCGCGAGGCAGCCAGACCGACCCAACCGCGGACACCCTGGGATCGCCCTCGGCCCTCCTCCCCCTTCTGCATTGGCCCAAAGAGACACAAAGATCGACAAAAAATCCAGACCTCCCAACATTCTGCCGTGCTTCCTGAATGTTCCGCTTCCCCTCCATTCCCCAGACTTTCGCATCTGCTCATGAAGAAGACAGGCAGCGCTCATGTGTGTGTGGGTGTATGTTCGTGGCTGTGCTTCCCTCCTGACCTTCCACCTCCCCCGATCGTGACGACCTGCGCGCTGGCTCCTTACACCGCGTGGATCGTTCAACCTCGAGCGACCCCGGCTTTCCGATAGCCGACAGCGTCCCCTGAACCGGGCCGCTGGCAACGCGCTCGCTCGGAGGCGCCGCCGCGTCGACACGACGCGACCCTGCCGCACTCCGGCGGGCGCCCCGCCCCGCAGCCTCCCCTTCGCCCCCCACCCCCCTCCCCCGTTTCGGCGTGAGGCAGGCGGGCCCCGACGGCAACGAGTCCTCCCCCCGGGGCCCCCCCCGAGGACCACGTGCTCGCCCCGAGCCGCGCACTGACGGCGCCGAGGGCCCGAGGGAGGGCACGGGCGCCCGCAGAGGGCGAGCCGAAGACCTCCAGAACCCCCTTCCCTCAGGGCTAACAGGGGATGTGTCGACCCCCATCCCAGGTTTCGTGGATTTTCGAATGCACCAAACATTTGGGGCCCAATTCCTGGGATGTCTGAGGGGGGGCGTCCATCCTTGATAGGGGTGCGTCCGAACAGCTCCCTGGGGGTACATCCCAACCTTTCCCTCCTTTTCTGAGCGGCTTCATTGTTCGTCCAAAAGCCGGGGGTTGGGATAGAAACAGCGCCTGCGAAGGACCCCTCCGCTCCACGGCGACCCCGAGGGCGATCCTCAGATCGAGCCCCCCCCCTCCTCCCTGGACGTCTCCTGGGGGGCGCATTGGCCAGAACTCCGCGGGGCTTCCAGCCTTGACGACGAGGAGCCTCCCGGAGGGCAGAACACGCCCCAGAGCGGCAACCTCGAAGGTCGAGCCTCGAACCTCGATCCAGCGACCCCTCCGAGACTGCATGGCGAGTCGTTTTCCCTCCCGTGCCCCTCGCCCGAACAAGACAATTAAAAACGAGCACATCAATCAGCCTGGCGAACGACCCAACCAGATACAGCTGCAAGCGTCGCGGGGCAGTTGAAGAGGAGGAGGGGGGCCAGCACAAAACTCGCGGCAACAATAGGAAAGGAATCCGGGCACGGGTTGGCGGGGGGGAGTTGCTAAGCCCGAACCCTGGGCGCGGCCGTTGTGCTACCCATTTCGTTCCCAGCTCTTTCGCCCCCCCTCTGTTCCCATTGTGAGTTGCGTTCCTTCACGCCTGGCGCCACGAAACGTGTGCGAAACGTGTGAATGGTGTGCCGACTGGGGCGCGGGTATGCCATGCGGACTGTGCAGTTGGGGCCTGCGGTGGGGTTCACCACAAGGCGACGAAACGTGTGAGGGGTGCGCCAAATCGGGGGCGGGTACACCATGCGGACTGGGCCGCTGGACCATCGGTGGAGCTTCCGATGGAGTCACGAACCGTGTGGCGGATGTGCCGAATCGGGGGCGGGTACGCTATGCAGACTGCTGATGGGGACTTTGGTGGAGCTTCCCGAAGGGTGTTCCGAAATGCTCGACATGCGGAAAGCAGAAGCAGGGATGGGAGGAGGGAAGAGGGGGGAGGAGAGGAGGAGGAGGAGGAGGAGGAGGAGGAGGAGGAGGAGGAAGAAGACACGCGGGGCGCTCTCTTCAAAACGAGGGCCCAAGACCGCAAGCCGGATGGGTATGAACACATGCAGCGCAGCGACACCAACCACGCCACACAGGCATTGGATGTCTTCATTTGTTCAGAAAGGGGTGTCCCGAAGTCCCAACCTGTTCCCCCAGGGCCTGTTGTCATCCAGGGTTGTCGTTTATGTGTCTTGGGGCCCTGTCAGGGGTTTCCAGAAAATCATCACCCTGTGGCGTACCCAGCCCATTTGCCTCAATGGACACGAGGAATTGGCCTAAACTTGCCACGACAATGAAATCGCAGCTGCCGTTCTATGACTGATGTGCAAGGTACATGGGATGTGCCCACATGGCAGAATTCTCAAGACAACAAGAGAAGAACGAAGGGCGAAGGCCCAGGCTCGAGGAGGACATGGAGGCGGGAACGAAGGGCAGGAAAAGGACGCGCGGGGGGGCGAACCGTCAGCGCGGCAGCAGCAGAGGGAAGGTGGCAGTGGGGGGGATGACGACGACGAAAGTGACTGGGGGAGACCGACGAGTGCTGCTCTTGTCGGTAAAACGCTACAGATGCGACGCTGCCTGCGCCATGTCGCCGCGGCGCTCGGAGCAAAGTGCTAAACCTGCTTATGGCTACTGCAAGAAGCGAGCGACGCCTAGTTCGCCCGCCAGCTTTTCTGTTTCCTTCCTGCACTTTTCAATGCGGGAGCTAGACGCTCGAAGGAGCGCCGCCAGGTCTGCGGTCGGCCCGCGGGCCAAAAAATCCAGGCTGAGGTCGCGTATCATCAGAAGGTTGTCCACGGTCGTTGCCCTGGATGGCATCGCGCAGAAATGCAGCCTCAGGACCCCTCAAAATCTAACACTGCAATCCTGCAGGGATTTTGGCAACCCCGGAGCTCGAAGCAACCCCCACGTCACAGAAAAAAGGCGTCACTCCGCTGGACCCCAAGGACGGCGAGGTCTCCTGGTGGTCCGCGTAAGACGTCCATTTCGCAGATCGCAGCCCCCCAGGGATGGCGAGGTCTCCTGGTGATCCGCGTACGACGTCACTCCGCTGCACCCACCTGCAGCTCTCGAAAGTGGCGACGGTTTCGCAGAACGCACCCCCCCAGGATGGCGAGGTCTCCTGGTAGTCCGCATAAAAGACGTCACTCCGCTGCACTCCCCGGCAGCCCTCGGAACGGGCGACGGTTTCGCAGAACGCACCCCCCAGGGTGGCGAGGTCTCCTGGTGGTCTGGTGGTCCGCGTAAAAGACGTCACTCCGCTGCACACCCCAGCAGCCCTCCAAGCGGCGACAATGTCGCAGAACGAACCCCCCCAAGATGGCGAGGTCTCCCGGTGATCCGTGTAGGACGTCACTCCGCTGGACACCCCCGCACAGCCCTCGAAAGTGGCAACAATTTCGCAGATCGCAGCCTCCAAGGATGGCGAGATCTCCTGGTGATCCGCGCACGACGTCACTCCCGTGGACCACCCAGCAGCCCTCGAAAGCCCCACCAGCCCATTTGGGCGTAGGTGGTCTAGGGTGTTTTGTTTTCCAATTGCCCCTCTTCCCATTCGGGGAGGGGTTCATCAATGTCTCCTATTAATATACACCCCCTCCCCCATCCGGCCGGCGGCCAACCCGGAACCATGCCGACCCCATGCGGGCCAACCCCCCACCATCCCTGTCGAAGACAATACAAAACGCAGTCTGCCTCCACATTTGGAGCATGCGCGGCCAACCCGATGCGCCCCCCGCCATCCCCGTCTAAGAAAATACAAAGTATACTTTGGGACAAAGTCTTGACTCATGTTCGCGAGGCCAGCGAGCACGTTGTATTGTTTTTGACCGGGACGGCGAGGGTGACAGCATATTCCATGCTGTGCGCAAAGCTACCACCCCTGACACAAAAACAAAACAAAATGCACCTCGCGGGTTAATCTGGATCATGCGCGGTCACCCCGCGATCACTATCAAGTGGTTTTTGACAGGGACGGCGGGGATGGTGGCGCGTGGCCTGCTGTGCGCAGGCCCACCAGACACAATGATGGCCATTGGCTTTCGACAAGAATGGTGGGAGCCGACATGTTTTCCGATGTGTGCTGTCACGTGCGAAGGCGCACCTGACGCATTCTGCACGTGCCCCGAACGTGGCACACCTGGCGAGGCTGGAGTGTGCGGCACACCTGGCGCACTCGGAGCACGTGGCGCATCTGGCGCACCAGGCGTGCCAAGCACACTCGGGCCCCAGGGATGCCTGGCGCACGTGGCGCCCCTGGCACGCATGGCGCGCCTCGCCTAAGCGTCGCGCGCCTGGGGTCGGCTTTGGTGACCAGCAGGCGTACATCCGAAGACGACAGCTGAACATGCTCAGGCTCGAGTGTTACTGATGTGTTGGGAGAGCAGGTGGGAGTGAGCAAGACGGCTTGCGGGCTGGTGGGTAGATTGATCACTGTTCCCTATTAATCTACACCCCCTCCCCCAGGCGACGGGGAGCCAACCCGAGTCGATGAGGGCCCCCCCCACCACCCCTTGCAACAAAAAAACACACACTCTGCTTCCAAATTCGGAGCATGCGCAGCGAACCCGATGAACAATCCCTCTCAAAAACCCAGACATAATACACTTGGCGGCGGCGGCGGCGGGCAGCGGCGGCAGCGGCGGCGGCGGCGGCGGCACGTCGGTGGCGGCGGCGCTGGCGGCGGCGGCGGCGGCGGCGACGGCGGCGACGGCGGCGGCGGCGGCAGCGGGCGGCGGCAGCGGCGGGCGGCGGCGGCGGCGTCGGCGGATTGGCCCCCAGTAGCTGCCCATCCAAAGACGACTGCTGAATATGCTGCGGCTCGGGCCACACTCGGGTGCTACGTATGTGTTGGGAGGGCGGGTGGGAGTGAGCGAGACGGCTTGCGGGCGGGGAGGGAGTCTTGACCCCTCCCCCTACCCCCTCCCCTCGACGGATGCCCCCAAGGGGCTCCCAAGAACTCCCCAAGGGGCCCCAAGAGGCCCCCCAGACATACCCAAGACGCCCCAAGAAGCCTCGGCGAGAATGCCAACATCATTGATGTTACTAAGGTATTGGCCCCATTTGGGCCTCCTGTGTGGGGGGGGGCACTGATTAAGATGGCTCCAAGAGCGCCTAGGAGAGCCCGAGATGACCTTCAAGATGGCGCAATATACCCCAAGATGCCTCAAGATGGCTCCCAAGATGTTCCAACAGGCCCCAAGACCGCTCCAAGACGGCTCCAAGTGGCCAGCGAGCTCCACGAGGAGGCCCCGAAGAGGGCAACAGCCTCCCAAAACCGTAAGAAACTCCCTGTGTGTTGCTTTTTGGCCTTTTCGCTTCCGAGGGCCATCCGATGACTCAAGATGGCTCTAAGATGGGCCAAGAGGGCCCAAGAGAGGCTCAAGCGAGCCCCAAAGACGGCCTCAAAGGCGACCAAGAGCGTTCCAAGAGTGCCCCAACATGGGACTTTTGGGGATCCCGAGGGGCAGCGTGAATCAATGCTCCCCTCTTGTTTGATCGATGTCCTCCAAGATGGCCCCAAGAGCGCTCCCAAAGCTCCCACGAGCGCCGCAAGAGGGCCCCAAGAGGCGCCCAGGAGGCCCCAAGAGGCGCCCAAGAGGCCTCCCAGAGGCTCCCAAGAGACCCCCAAGATGCCCGAACAGGCTCCCCCGAGACGTTTCAAGAGGCCCCCGGGACTGTCAAGAGGCCCCCAAGACGCAAGCCCAAGAGAGCTCCAAGACGGCCCCAAAAACGACCAAGAGTGTCCCAAGAGCGCTCCAAGAGGGACCCTTCATCTGCGTGCTGCCCACTTCCCTGATCGAAGCAAATCCTCTGGGCATCGTTTCTGGATGGGCTGGTGGAGTTACGCGAAACGTCTAGGATTATGACAGGTTTCGCAGATCGCAGCCCGCCTAAGGATGGCGAGGTCTCGTGGTGATCCGTGTAGGACGTCACTTCGCTGGACACCCCACCGGCCGTTGAAAGCGGCGAGAGTTTTGCAGATCGCAACCCCCCAGGGATGGCGAGGTCTCCTGGTAGTCCGCGTAAGACGTCAGTCACCCCGCTGCAACTCCCAGCAGCCCTCGAAAGTTGTGACACATTCGCAGATCGTAGCGCCCCAGGGATGGCGAGGTTCCCTGGCGACCCGCACTCCGCTTCACTCCCCCGCAGCCCTCGAAACCGGCGACCGTTTCGCAGATCGCACCCCCCAGGGATGGCGAGGTCTCCAGGTGATGTAAAACGTCACTCCGCTGCCCCCCCAGCAGCCCTCAAAACTGACGACCGCTTCGCAGATCGCAGCCCGCCTAGGGATGGCGAGGTCTCCTGGTAGTCCGCGTAAGACGTCACTCCGCTGCATCTCCAAGCAGCCCTCGAAAATACCCCCCCAAGAATGGCGAGGTCTCTTGGTGACCCGTGTAGGACGTCACTTCGCTGGACACCCCACCGGCCGTTGAAAGCGGCGACCAGGGATGGCGAGGTCTCCTGGTAGTCCGCGTAAGACGTCAGTCACCCCGCTGTAACTCCCAGCAGCCCTCGAAAGTTGTGACACATTCGCAGATCGTAGCACTCCAGGGATGGCGAGGTTCCCTGGTGACCCGCACTCCGCTGCACTCCCCAGCAACCCTCGAAACTGGCGACCGTTTCGCAGATCGCAACCCCCCAGGGATGGCGAGGTCTCCGGGTGATCCGCGTAAAACGTCACTCCGCTGCCCCCCCAAGCAGCCTTCGAGAGTGGCGACCGCTTCGCAGATCGCAGCCCGCCTAGGGATGGCGAGGTCTCCTGGTAGTCCGCGTGAGACGTCACCCCGCTGCAACTCCCAGCAGCCCTCGAAATTTGCGAAACACTCGCAGATCGCAGTCCCCCCAGGGATGGCGATGTTTCATGTGCATCTGCGGAGGACGCCGCCCCGCTGCGCCCCCCAGCAGCCTTCGAGAGCGGCGACAGACTTGCAAATCGCAGCCCCCCTGGGATGGCGATGTCCAGCTTGACTCTGGGTAAGGCGCCGCCCTGCTACACCCCCCAGCAACCCTCGAAAGCGGCGACATGTTCGCCGATCGCACCCCCCCCAGGGAGGGCGATGCCTCAGTTGGGTATGGGTAAGACGTCGGCCCGCCGCACCCGCAAGCAGCCCTCGAAAGTGGCGACACGTTCGCAGATCGCACCCCCCCCCAGGGATGGCGAGGTCTCATTCGAATCTAGGTCACACGTCACTCCGCTGCACCCCCCAGGGGCCATCCAAAGTGGCGACACTTTTGCCGATGGCAATCGCCCCGGGGCTGGCGAGGTCCCAGTTTAGTCTGGGTAAGGCATCGCCCCGCTGCACCCCCCAGCAGCCCTCGAAAGTGGCGAACATTTCGCATATCGCCGTCCCTCAAGAATGACCAGGTAGGAAGCAATGTGGAACGCAGGAAGGAGAGAGGTAAGAGGTAGACGGTGAAGAAGGAAGGTGTGCGACCGCAGTGCTCTATTCAAAACGAATACACAACGCAGGAGGGTTGGGGAAAAAACCGTCCGTCGGGATTTCTGTCACGACGCGAGGGGGGATCACGCCACTACGCACGAACGCCATTCCAATGATAAATGTCATTGATATGACCCTGATGCCTCACCGTGGCCATCCCGTCCCGTCTTCAAGGAGATTGAATCCCCCTTTATGATGGTGGGATAGAAAGACGGGCCGCACCCATGGCACTGCACGAACCGTGCCAAGTTCGTGGGGATTTGCCCCCACGGTCGGTGCGATGAGAACGCGAAGGGTGTGAGACCTCCTGGGCATCCTCAATGGAAAGACCTATGATTGCCCTCAATGGTGAGGGTGGCACACCAAAGAAAGACAATGACAGAAACGGAACAAATCCCAGCCCAAGCACGACATAACCCACGACCAAAAAGGAGCGGATTTCCCGTGTCGGGAAGCCACGCCGAAGCCGCCGCCACTTCGCGGCGTCACGCCTCCGTCGAACACCTCGCTCCTACTCTGCCAGGGATGCTATTCAAAAAGCAGCACGCGTCACACGGACGCATTCCCCCCCGCGCTCCCCCCCTGCTGCTGCGCCCACCCGAAAGTGTCGCCCTCGACGTCCATCGTCGGCGCCACGATCGTGGGGATTTGCCCCCACAGCCCCTACGATGGAAGCTGCGGAGGGTGTGAAGCCTCATGGCAGCCCTCACTGGCAAAGCTTATGTTCTCGGATGGTCCTCAACGGTGAAGCGGGAGAGATATACATGAGAAAGGCAACGAGAGAAACTAAAACCACCGTCCCAACCAAGACACGAGAAACTCGCGATTAGAAGAAGCGGGCGGTCCAGAGGCGGGGAATCCGGCCACCTCGTGACGCCACGTCCCCTTCGAACACCTCGATCCTACGCCCCCGGAGAAACCCTGCAAGAAGCAACACGAACCCCTCGGAAGCACCCCCCCGCACTCGTGCTGCTGCGCGCACTCGCATTGGTATTCCCACTCGTGGTCGCCGCTGTCGCCAAATTCGCCGTCCTCTACATCCGTCGTCGGTGCCAGGAGCATTGGGATTTGCCTCCCGTGGCCCACATGATGGAAGCTGCGGAAAGTGTGAGGCTGCATACTGGTAAGGCCTACGATGGCACCTCTGGTTGCCTATGATGGCGGCACTGGACGACCTGCAGGGGGCTGAGTCCCGTTCACGGCCCACTCGAGGGGAGCATGCTGCTACACATGAAATTAATGCAGACGAAAACGGTCAATTCCAAAGTGTAACCTTAAGCCGGTTAGGATGCCCACTCGTGCGCACCCAGTCCCATATTGAAGGACTTCAGATCCTCATATGATGGTGGGATGGGAAAACGGGCCGCCATCCCCGGCACGGCACGTAAGGTACGACGTTCATAGGGATTTGCCCCCGCGGCCAATATGATGGACGCTGCGGAGGGTGCGAAGCCTCATGGCGGTCCTCACTGGTAAGGCCTGCGATGGTCCTCACCGGCTGGGGGGGAGATGGGTACATAAGAAGGGCGGTGAGTGAAACTGAAACTCCCGTCCCAGCCCAAGCACCATCGCCCCTCCCCTCCTTCTAACCCTGCGCCTCGCAGGCCCGGGGAGGGGTTCCTGAGGAACCGCGCGGGGGCCTGGCTGAAGAGCTCCTCGTCCTTGGGGGGGGGGGGGGGGGGCGCAGCGAGCGGCTGGAGAGAAGTGCCTCCCCCTCCTCCTGCTCCTGCTCCTGCTCCTCCTCCTCCTCCTCCTCCTCCTCCTCCTCACCCTCACCCTCATCCTCAGAATCCTCCTCCTCCTCCTCCTGCTCCTCCTCCTCCTCTTCCTCTTCCTCCTCCTCCGCTTCCTCCTCTTCCTTCCTCCTCCTCCTCCTCCTTCTCCTCCTCGTTCGTCCTCGTCCCAGTCCTCTTCCTCGTCCGCGTCCTCGTCCTTCTCCTCCTCCTCATTCCTCCCTCCTCCTCCTCCTCCTCCTCCTCCTCCTCCACTTCCTCCTCCCCCTCGTCCTCCTCCTCCTGATCCTCCTCCTCCCCATCCTCCTCCTCCTCCTCCCTCCTCCTCCTCCTCCTCCTCCTCCTCCTCACCCTCCTCCTCCTCCTCCTCTTGCTCCTCCTCCTCATCCTCCGCATCCTCCGCATCCTCCTCCTCTTCCTCCTCCCGTTCATCCTCCTCATCCTCCTTCTCCTCCTCGTCCTAGTCCTTGTCCTAGTCCTACTCATCGTCATCATCATCCTCTACTTC